>JAPYYT010003803.1:0-11653 GCA_030522565.1 Ceratosolen corneri | reverse complement strand
AGTTAGAAATAAAAATAATGATTAATTTTTTTACATTATTCATATTAATGATAAAAAATAATTAAAACTATATTAATGTTAAAAATATAGAAAATTACATCAAATTTCTTTTTGTAATGTACAACTAAAACATTATATTAATAAAGTTATAATTTATTCTTTTTCAGATAGCTACTTTTAATAAAACATTAAATGTAAGTATTAATATACAATTATACTCATGTGTAATTCAAATTAGAAAACACAAAGTGTTATAATAGAACAAGAATTAAGAATTTCTTTTATATATATTTATACGCATATGGTTATATTAAATTATAAAATGTATTATTTTAGGATGTCTAATCATCATCATTTCTAAATATTTTATATTTACAACTAAATCGCTTTTATTAATTTACTATGTAACTTAATGTATGTAACTTAATGTAACTTAATTATGTAATTTACTATTAACATTTTGTATATATGTAAAATAAATAATATCAAAATTGAAGAATTGTATATTTTATTTATAACCACTTACAGTTTATAAAAAATTGATTACTAATTTAAAAACTTGTTACATACATAGAATAAAAGGATTACATAAAAATTTCATTTATAATTATTAAGTACATAAAATGTATGGATTTCATTTATATAATATAATGAATCAAGGAATTTTATCTTTACAGATATTTTTTAAAAAGTTCAGTAAAATCATGTAATAGAATTATAAAAGATGTAGAGGTTATTAAAAGTATAATTATTCTAAAAAAATAATCTAATAGATTAAAATTCAAACACAACGAATTCTCGAAACAAAATTTAAATAAGTATTATATAAATAGCATTAAACTCAAATTGAATAATAAATTTCTTATTTAGATTTAGCACGTCTTTGAAAAGCAAACAAATGTTTTAAAAAAATTAAATTGTACTTGCTAATTAAATGTCAATCTTATTTAATAATCCGAATTAACCATGTATATGTATTATAAACTTATTTTCTATATTATAAATATTTATTTTTTTTACAATATGCATTATTCTATTACTTTTATAAATAGACAAAATAATATTAATTAGTAAATGTTAAGACTAGCTTTACAGTATTTCTATTATTCCAAAAATAAATTTATTTTTGATAAATAAAAATCGATTTTAAATTATGAAATTAAATGTTTTTATCTGAAAATTATTTTATAATTGCAAGCACGTAAATATAAAATTCTAATATAATTTGTAAATATAAAACAAAAAAATGTTTAAATTATTAAATCAAATCTTTACCAAGAAATTTTATTTAATTTTGAAAATAATCGATTAAAAAAATTATTTATACTTGAGAGTATATCTTTAATATAATTTAAAATGTAAAAATCTTATATTAAAATAAAAAATTAAATGATTTATTAAAAATAAACATTTTTATATAAGCTGTTTAAAAGTAAAATACATCATAGTAAATTATAAAAATTACTATTAATAGTCGATTTATTTGACAATTATTTAATTAATATCTTATATATTATTTCTCGTATCGAGTCTATTAATATATATATATATATATATTGGACGTTTAAAAAAAATACAAAGATAATAATTTAATAATAATAATGATAATAAAATATATATATATATATATATATTAAATATATATATTAATAGACACGAGAAAGGGAAATATTTAAAATTATCCAATTTCTAAGTTCGCATAAATAATTATTAAAACATAAATATTAATGTATAGTATTTTGATAATTTATTCAATTTCAAACCTTAATTAATCGACATAAAATGATTTTGTTCACATAAATTTCTTATACAATTTGTGTACGTTTAAAAAAATACAAAGATAATATTTTAATAATAATAATGATAATTAAAATAATGTAATAAATAAAACAATATAATATAATAAAGATTATAACTGAAGAGGTAGCATTTATTAATTTTCGCTATATACGTTTAAAAATGTACAGAAAATCTTTTACAAATTTGGATAGATTTTTTTATAATTTTGTTGATCAATTTACTTTAAATATTTTATAACAATCTCATAATTATTATATAATATAAGATAACTTTTAATAGCATTAATATTACAAAATTTAGTAAAAAAGTTAGTAAATTATGCTTGAGATAAGCAAAGAATAACTATGTTACTAATTTTGACTCTTAACTGTTTTTTTTTTAAAGTAACATGCAATTTATTAATATTTTTTTGATTTTACAATTGAACATTTTTATTAGTCTTATACGCTGTTTTTATAATCTTATTACTTTTAAACAAATTTTAAGTATCTTTTATTCATATTTTTCTAATTTCATTGTATTCATAAATAATCAAGAATATTTATTCTCATAATTCTTATTAATAATCAAAATATTTTATATACTTATTCTATTGCAGATTTATATATATTTGTTATTATATAATTATTAATTCATTTAAGTAACTAAAACATTAAATAATTATAACTATTGATCATTTCTATATATACATTTCAACTTAAGTATATATATATTTAAATTTTAAGTATTATTCTTGTTATGTTTATAATTAGAATCAATATTAATTAAATGTTTAATATTCCAAATTGTAATATAAAAATTTCATTGAAAATTTTAAATTAAAAAATTGTTATTAAATATATTGTAGTTAATTTTGAAAATTTTATTATTTTCTTCTGTTTCATGTATTACTTTAATATTTGTAGTATATTAAATATTTAATATATATATATATATATATATATATATAGTCGTATTTGAATAATTAATATTTTAATTTGATTTATTATATATTATTTTTATTTTTCTTTGTAATCAATATTTATATAGCCTTTAGTATATTTTAATATATATTTTTATTTTAGTATATATATTATTTTATTATATATTTTACTATAGCATTTATATTATTTTGGTATATATATAGTTTATATATATTATTATTAGTAATATATATATATTACTATTATATATTAGTTTTATATATATATATAGTTTATATATTATATACTATTACATATTACTTTAATATATATAGTAGACTTTACTATATTTACTTAGGTTTTGTTAATACAAAATATTCTTTAGTGTTACAATTTATTTCAACATTTTATTTTCAGCATTCTATTCACAACATTTAATTAAAATTTTTATTAACCGAATAATATGGAGCACATTAAATATTCACATTAAAATTTATGATAATAAAAAAATCTAATTTCTGATCGAACTTCCTATAATAAATTTCTGATACATGCCTTTAAAAAATTTTACCATATCATTTCTACCATATTTTTAATAAATTTACGAATAATTTTCTTTCGTATCATTTTTAAAATTTTAAATTACAAAATGACATTTTCAAAATCTTAAATATTTTGGAAAGACAAACATGTGATAGATTAACTATTACTATCACGCTCTTACCGTCTTTGCAACTTTAATATATTGTTATAATTGATTCTTACAATGAATATTACAATTTCAATAAAAAAATATAAAGTAGTTTTAGTTTTATTATAAAATAGTTTTATTAAAAATTTTAAAGAAAATGAATTAGATGTAAAGATACATTGTTATATGAACAAAATTAATTACACTTTAGTTTTAATATTGAATATTCTATACTCAAGATTCATTTTATATAATTATAAAAGAAAAATAAACAGTTTTATTGTTATTTCTTATCAAATACAATCCATTTTATAACGATTTATGTATAATTATTTAATTTTTAATTATTTAAATAATAACTTAATAAAGATTTGTTATCAATACGAGATAATTACAAGATGAATTTAATATACTGATGATTATCATATTTTCGTTAAATTTAAAATTTTTATTTGTAATTTATAATGAATAGACAGAATAACTAATTATAAGTAGTTAACTGAAACAATAACATTGTACTTTACATTAAAAATTTATTACTTTAAATAATATTACTTTTCTATTGATTTTTTGCAATTATTAAAAAAATTAAATTTAAATTAATTTAAGTTTATTAAGCATTTGATTTAAAAACAATTTAATTATATGAAAATTTATAAAAAATTTATTATAAATTTATAGGTTTATTTATTTATATTAAAAATTTATTTATATTAAAAAATTCTAAATTTATAATTTGAATAATCATTATAATGTATAGAAGTTTAACTGCCGATTCTCGTATACATTTTTCAATACATAAAAATTAAATAATAATTTGGCAATATTTATATTGTTTATTAAATAAAATATATTTTATAAACAATATTGCTATGGAATTTAGGAAATTATTACTTTTTTCTGAAATTATTCAAATTAATCAATGAAAACTACATACTAAAGTCCAATAAAAAAAAGGTTATATAATAAATTACTATAAATTAAAATTCTATAATATATATTTATTATTCTTAGGATTAACATATAATATATACATCTTTATGAATATTAATTAAAAAATCAAATTAAAAACCATAATAAATGTATTATGAATCCTGGAATTATTTTACGAATTATAGATAATAATATACTATCTTTTTGTTCTGCATATCAAATTGCCCATAATTCACGTCTTTGAATGCAATGCTCACATTACATAGAAAGGTATAGTCTAAAGCAAAGATATTTTCTTTCGAAAAATGGAATTAATGAACTATTAGGACAAAGATAGAGGAGCGAGGGTGGTATAATCATTATAAAGTCGGCAATGACGGGTTCAGACGTCGATATCAAGGAGTTCGCGACTGTCGACCTTAGAAAGCCGATGGCGCAGACTGCGCCGGTGAAACTCCTTCCATCAAACGGACGCACGTTTGACGCGCAAACTGGCAGTGATTGATGATGGCCTGTAGCCTTGATATCCCGACGAATCAAGAAGCTCAGCATTGGTTGTGCCCAAGCAGGTGCAAGAACATACCGAAACACAATCGTCGATGTCGTTAGACATAGGTACGTGGCCAGCTAATAGCTTACCATTCACAGCTACGACTTCTCCGTCAAGAGTGAGCACGTGGTGAGATGCTGATTGCAACTCGTCGTCACGACGCACTTCTTCAGCGTTCCTATGAACATTAATATAAAATGTTAAAAATTTGTATAATTAAATTTCTATCGCTATTTTAGTTTAGCATTCTGTTTGTATGTTGACGCTGTATAATGTAAGTATTATATAAACGGGTACTAGAGATGTTATAAATGGTCTGCAATATAAAATATTAACACAAATTAGAGGACAGCAAAATGCATTTTGCAAAAAGATTTATAAAAATTTATTCTTCTTTTTTTATATATATAAAACATTTTACATATTTTTTACTAAAACTGCTTTACTAAGTTTCATTATTCTAGCAGCAAAGAACATATTTTAATAACAAAATTAAATATTATATGATGATGAACTAAGTTATAATAGATGGCTTGATCAATTTAAAAATATAATATAATTAAATGTGAGTTTGATTCAATTAAACGATATGCATTATGATTTTCAACTGTATTACCATATATGAACTAAATAATATAATATATTACGATGAGAATCAAATCTTTTACGTCTGTAGCACGCTGCATGGGCAGCTAATTAAAGAAATACATTTCTTTTATAGACATTGTGTTTAACAATATGTAATTAAACAGATAAGTTTGGATATCTTAGAAATATAAATAGAAACATAATTAAGCTGCTAGTACTTTACAATTTATTGGTTGGTTATAATAAAAAAATAAACATTATTAAAGCATAAATGTATGGTCAATTTTAATTGTTTAAACGAAAAATAATGTTAATGCATTAATTTAAACAACAACGATAACATTTATTATTATAAATAAAATTTAGTTTTAATACAAAAAATCTATCTTTCTAAATATATTACTACAACAATTTATTGCGAAAATTTTCATAAGTTGGGCAAATTAAATTACTTAATTATATTGCTATATGCAACAGAAATGAAGGCGATCATAGCCATTAAAAAAAAAAAACGATATAGAAAAAAAATCGAAAATTTGAAAACATCCAAAACAATGTCCAAAAATTTTATATTTAAACTGTGCGAAAGATATAATTTTTTCTTATAATTAAATACACGCGTTTTCAAGCACATAAATAATTAATTTTGTAGATAAGTAATAAACGCGAGTTCGTAAAAAAAAGTGTTGGTGTGCATATATATATATCATTTAAAACTATATTTCTTATAATAAATGTAACGGTTGACTTACATCGTCATGAACCGAAGAACAAGTAAATTTATACTAGCAGCAACCACTGCCAAACCAAAAAGGATGAATACCAAACTTAATGCAACGTAGCCTGGTTTTTTCGATAATGCTTGATCATTCTGAAAATCATTTTGTGTGTATGTGTGTATTTTTTTTTTACTATTACATATACTGCTAATATGAAATACTGATTATGCAATATATATTGTATGAATAATTAATATTCAATGAGAATTATAAATTATTTTAAATAAATTACCAACAAGAGAAGAAAATTTAATTTATTACTAAATGAATTATTGCATTGAAAAAATTCTACTTTTAGTTTAAAATAATCAAGTAAAAGTACCTGAAGTGCTACGTAGTCACCAAACCCAATAGTTGTAAGCGTTACAAAGCAATAATAAAAGCTATCAAAATAGCTCCAGCCTTCGTATCGTGAAAAAACTGCAGCACCAGTAGTGATAATAATACTGGAAAGCAAACCAGTGGCCAGCATCAGATTCATCTCTGTTGCCTCCTTATTCTGGCATTTAAGATAAGTTTTAGCTCGCCGTATAACAACAGAAGCGAATTTATTTAATCGTTCACCAATACTTTGAAACATTACAAGACCTAACGGAATCCCTATCATTGCATATCCCATGCAAAGTATCTTACCTCCTACTGTTACTGGAGTTGAATGTCCGTAACCTGAAAAAAAATGTTATTTTAGCAATAGTATTACATTAATATAGATTAAATAGAGTATTGCATTACTATTACATACAAATAAGCTTTTACAATTTATTGTAAGTCTAAATTATAAAAAATAATGTTATTATATATATATATATATATATATATATATATATATATATATATATATATATAATTTATATAATTGAATTATTTTTTTTAATAAAAGAATGGTATAGAGAAAAAATGTAAAATAATTATGATTTCTCGAAGTCCTTATATTTACTATTTTACTTAATAAAAATCTTTTCAGACTTGTTTACATATCTTAGTGCAATTTAATTTGATGAATGAGTAACTTATTTAGTATTGCTTATCTTTCGGTTAAAATTATTAAGCGTTTTAAAATATTTTTCAAATTTTGTTTAAGTACTTTTTTTAGTAATTTAATTGACAGGTTATTACGATTTATACAATTACATTTTTTTATACTTTAAATATTTATTATTTAAAGTATTTATTAAAAAAATATTAATGGTATTCATATATACCATTAAAATTGTTAATAAAAAAATTTTAATAAAAAATTTAACTAAAATTTAATTAAAAACATTTTGTATATCGTTTTATTCTCTATTATTATATGTCATGAAATGCCATGCATATATTTGTTTATAAACAAAAACTAATGTTTCTATTTGAAATAATTTATAAAGTTCTAATTTACTCTCATTGCTTCAACAAAATTATTATTGTAAATTCTAATTAGCTATACATTTCTTATTTAACGTATCTAGAGAAATTATTTTTAAGAAGCATACATTAAGTATTCGTATTCATTTTTTCGCAATTAATTTTTAGATTTTCTAAATTATTTACATAAAATCGATCTTAAAAATAGGTAGTGTTCTTTATTCTCACCTATCATTGTTAAAACCAACGTTGCAAAATAAAGTGATCCTGCAAATTTCCATTGTGGGCCAGCTTTATGAGGTTTATTTGCATTAATAACATTTGCCAGCATTTTATTATCTTCCTCTGAAATGTTATATTTTCTAACCAGATTTCGTTCCATCTCTTCATTTAAATAAAAAGAAGTAAAAAAAAATATAAAGTTTAATTAGTTATTTATTGGTAATAAGAATTTCTATTATATAATACGAATTGTTAATTATGTTATAATTTTATTTATAATGCCTCATTTTCACTCAGTTTTAATGTATAAATTCAGTATATATATTTTAAGAAGTTCTTGAAAAATTATAAACCATATTAACATTATTAGCCACACATTGTATACAATTGTTAATGTAACAAATTAAAAGCTCTTAAAAGTTAAAATTAAATTAACTTAAACATTTTTAAATTTAAATAAACCTATAGTTTAATCGAAAATATAATAAATTAATTTAATAAATTAAGCGATAAAAAATAAATTTTTAATACACTCAAAATGAAATGTAGAATAAATTTATACATTTTATTATATCAATTGATCATTTTGATTCATTTTAATCATTTTAAAATAAATGTAATTTTAAAATTAAAAAGAAGAACACTTTTAAATTACATACCCAATAATGTGTCCCACCGTTTTCTTTCCGTATCAGATTCTAAGGCATCGAACACAGCAGCTCCTACCAAAAGATATGTAAACGTACATACGACGAGTGACAGTGTTCTCACATTTTGCCTTTTCATTCTTTTCACAGCACTAATTTATGAAATATTAAAGTTTTTAGGACATCAATCTTTACGTGGGAAAAATAAAAATTTAGAAACTATCGAAGGTTTATCACAGAAACGACACTACTCGCGCACGCGCGACATCAAATCAATAAAGATGAAATATTGCTGATCTTCGTATATTCCTTATCCTGAATTCCATTATAGATGTTCAGTTTTTAACTGAACAACAATCACATCACAGATAGCAGATTAAATTGAAAATAATTTTTGTTGAATGATAATAGTAGCAATAATAATGTCATGCGCATGCGGTGCGCTAATATAAATAAGAAATGACAGTAGTATTGATTGAATTTTCAGCACTAGAGATGGGGATGCATTTAGAATAAAGTCATTGATAAGAAACTTAGCAATGTTTAATATTGACATATCGTCGGTTGATGAAGGTCGGTCATGTAGTTGAAAAATGCAATATACTAATTGGGTAATAAGATATCTATATTATCAGTTATCGATAGAGTAGAATACAGCTGGTAAAGTAGGAATTCGAAATTGTCAACCTTTATCTTATTTACTTTATCTACCATTTACATATGGTAAAAAAATATTATCTAAATATATAAGTATATACACCTGCGTATGGTAATAAGATATCTTATTATCAGTTATCGATAGAGTAGAATACAGCTGGTAAAGTAGGAATTCGAAATTGCCGACCTTTATCTTATTTACTTTATCTACCATTTACATATGGTAAAAAAATATTATCTAATGTAATATTATAATACTCTACATATTTTATACAATTCATTCATATTTTCAGACTTTCCAAATATATATCTAATAGAATATTTAAAATATTCAAATAACAGCGCATACAAATTACATTTCTATTTATTATGTTTAAACAGAAATATAAATATTGAAAATATTTAATAGTATGTTAATTCGTATATATAGCTGAAAATTTATTATTATTTTGAAATATTATACTTTAATAAATGTATATATTAAAAGAACATATAACCATAAAGTACCCTGAAAATTCACAAATTCTAATAGACTTTTCTCCTATTTCAATTTGAAAATCATTTTTCTCTACAGTACCAATTTAATAATCGAAAATAATGTTCTGATTCGTTGTTGAAATTGATCTGATATATTGTGTAATTTATTTCGATCTGTACTGTATTATCAATGACTTTATTGTGTAGAATGAATACTATTTTTATCTTATATTTTCAATATCATAATTACAAATATTTGGAGATTGAAATTTCTAAATAGTACGAGTTAAAGCACAACATTAAATTTATAGATTTATAGATATATAGATATATAAATACATTTATAGATACAGTTTTTGTACTTATCTTCCAAAGAAGCATTTGTTTTAAACATTAGTTTAATGTAATGGAAATGGTTGTAAGCTCAATTTAAAAATTTTAAAATATTTGTACAGGTACGATTAAAGGTCTTAATATACTAATAAATTTTGCTGATTTTGAAAAAAGTGGCCAAACATAATGTGTATATATTTACAAGACATTTCTTTTAATATATTTACTTTCAAACATTAATTTTAACATTAAATGAAGATGTTAACTATTTTATATAAAAGATAAAAATTGCATAATTTTCCATGGATATATCCAAGAAAGAAGGAGGTACTGTGTAAGAAGGAAAAATTAATTTTGGAATATTTATTTTATTTTTTATACATTATTTTAAATAAAAATATATTATTTACTTTTTTGTCAATAAACGGATTATTAAAAATAAATAATTTCTCATCTTATATACAAACATTTCTTTTATATCATACGTAAAATTTTTTTTTAACAAAGGCAAAGAATTACTAATATTTGGATATACATTTAGGCGAACTTCAGTGACAAGTAAACCTTCAAGAAAATTTTAGAAAGTTTTTTATATCATCCACTAGGCATTCTGGTATATAATATAATAACATAATAAGTGTCATTGTAGTAAAAATCACTAGCTTATAATAAACACAAATAACCTTGGAATATAAGTTATTTTATACTTTAAAAAAATATTCATGTTAACTTGTTAACTTGTTTAATCATGCATAATTGGCAATCAATTTTTAATGGATTTTTATTATACATTATAGCGAATAACTATGCCTGAAATAATTTACTATTAAAACTAGTTTTTGAGAAAAAATATATTTTAATGCACTGCTTTTCAATCATTTACAACAGTATTTAAAATTAGTCTTTTTCAATAGCTATTCATATAAACTAAGTAATCTATAAAATTACAGTAAGACGTCGGTCAAGCTTTTCATGATATTTAAAATATCATTTTTTATAATCACAAATTCAGCAATTATCTTTATATATCTTTGTACGTATGTACGTTGTACTACATAAATGTTTAAATAAATTTTTAAATTACCACAGAATTTCAACAAAAATCATCATCCCTTATTTGAGCTTACAATTTGTGCAGGGACAAATTTTTTCAATTATCTAATTATCTATTTATTCATTTTCTAAAATACTTTGTAATTTACGATAGAAAAATGATTTAATCAGAAATATATTTAGCTGAATATTTTTAAATGAAAGATAATCAGAAGTAAATCAAACTACAAAGAATTTGTTTTCTCAAAATGTAATTATTCGAAATTCCAACAGAATTTCGATCGCCACTACATCATACTATTTTGCTTTAAAATTGTTTTGAATATTTCTTATGTTTATGATTGCCAAATGTCTACAAAGAGTCGAATATACATATATATATATTTTATGTATATTTTTTCTTTGACGGTGATTTGAAACGGTAGAGTTTTATCAGCATTGCACTCGACAGATCGACGATGGTCAATATGACCATCACGTGTCTTGCAATATGAGCCTAGTAAAATTAACGGACAATATTTTCTAGGCATCCACGTGTAGTTGCCAAACTTTCTACTATTTGTTTTCATATTTTGATCGTAAACATCAAGCCAAGCCACACTCCGAATCGTCGGTGCATTCGTCGCACAAGCGACGGCCCGGCCACTATTTTGTCACCTCCACCGCCTAAAAGGTCT
>JAPYYT010003802.1:0-11655 GCA_030522565.1 Ceratosolen corneri | reverse complement strand
TACATCTAATATATTTTCTTTGTTATGTTTGACCATTTGCTATCATATTTACTCGGACTGTGCCTCGAAAAAATTTCGGAATAGTAAATATGACTATCGAGTGTCTTGCAATATGAGCCTAGTAAAGTAACGGACAAGTCCTTCTAGGTATAACAGCATAATTGCTAAATTTCGTGATAAGCTATTAACGAACCGACAAGAATTGGAATTCATGAAAAACCCAGACAGACCTTATGACGACGTGTGACCGCGCGATCCGCGACTCGACGTCCCAAAGGTTACCACCACTTCACTTCTAGCATTTCGCTCTACCCCTGTAAAAGAGCGTTAATATTTTTGGCTGGAGCTCCAATGACAACTCAAAATTAGTTTCAAACAATAAGCAAAATCTTTCCACTCTCACCAAAATCTAAAGAGACCACCCCTACTCAAGGAGCGGGGCGAGACATTAAAACTAGATAGCAGGTGCACTGCGCCTCCGAATTCTCGCAAAAATCAATCTCTCAAAATCAATCTCACACTTAGTCTTACAGCGCAGAAATTCTCAGAATTCAGTGTCGGGCATTATAAAGATGAAGCTTCATGCGACGCTGATAAGAAATCCCTACACGTTACATAACGTACGCTTAGGCTCACGGAAGTTCTGTCACGTGAAACTATCGCTAAAAGTGTCCATAGGCTGGAGCTCTCTTTATCTGGGTAAATTGGTACGCTGCATTCATGACGATCGTGGACCAGTAGAACCTGGGAAGGACGAAAGCCTAATTTTTCCTAGAACCCACAGACCGAAGGCAAATAGCCATACGGACATTAATTTTATTGGACAAAAGGGCTGCCACTGCGTTTAACACAATTGAACGGCAAGTGGTACATCAAAGCCTGTTAATTTTGACAATAAATAATTTGTAAGACTAAGAAGCCTTTGAAAACCTCCTTTACTTCTGTAAGAGGAGATAAAGGCAGATAAAATCATTAGTGCTTTTGTGATAAATTTATACAAGAATATTCCACTAAAAACAGAATAAGAATAAAGAGTAAGACATTATGTTTTCATACGTAAGACCAGAATTGTATATCGTTACCAAAATTTCTATTTGATTTAGAATAAACATCAATTCACAGCATTACATTCGACCCCCCGCAGCTTGGTTTATTTCTATCCTGCCATCTCTCCTCTATCACTATCGGCCTCTCCCCTTGGGGAGAGTCTGTGTTTTCACGTCCGTAACCCAGTTACATCCAGGTACCGATCAGCTGATTCGAGTCGGGACGTTCAAAACAGCTGACTCCACTATCTTGGGGAGAGTTCATCATCGGGAAAGTTGCCCGAATCTGTTTTAAAAAGTAATCAAAAATAATAATTTTTTATAGAAAGTTGAAGCCGAATTATAAAGCCTGCCTATAAAAAATAATTTAAGCCCATTTGTCTCCTTTCTTTTTCCTCTCTCATATATAAAATGTAAATATACGTAAAGATATATGCATAAATATTATAATTAGTAACTATTCATAATTCAACAATGTATTTGTACCTATCACGCGCAAATTTTATTTTATACATGTCTGTTGATAATGTTTGTTGCAAATTTATCGTTTGTAAATTTCACAGCATCCAAATTTGGTACCACATTTCAAAAATATAAAATAATACAAATTTAATTATTGTATCAAGCACAGATAATCAATAATAAAAAAATTAGTAATTAAAAAGATTGAAACGAAATGGTTAAAATAATGTAATTTTATTACTTATTATTTTACAATATTTTATTACAATTATTATAGTGGAAATTATACAGTGATATAAATATCATGTAAGGTCACTTTTTAGGGAATAGTTAATAAAAGTAATGGTATATTGGAATATTATATTAGTGAAATTGCAATTACCTTGACTATTCTTTTTGATTAATTTTTGGATTAACACAGTTCACAATAATTAAAATGAAGTAAAGACGATTACAGAAAATTATTATATTTTATTATTTGATACTTTTAATATACAATTAAAAAAATTATTTTTGTGTTTTAAAAATGAAATATTTATTCACCTCGGCAACAAATTATTCATTTATGACAACTGCAGTTGAAAAACTTATTGAGTTATACAATAAATCATACTTTATATTAATACTTTGTTGAATAATAAAACCATGAAAGCATTGCATTTTTATCCTATAATATTCACACAATGATATTAAAACCAACAAAAAGTTTTCTTAATAATGACTACTATAATTAAAACGAGATCAACAACAAAAATAATGATTACTTAAACTTTTAAAAATTTGAAATTTTGTTTCTTATATAATTAATATTTATTTATTCTTTATATTACTAGTTTTGAAAATTTATTTCATTGAAAAGCATGATAAGTAAATACATACAAGAAACTACTAACGATTGTTAAAAGGTAATATAACTAATTTTAAGAACACTAATTTAACTAATATAACACTAATATAACACTAATTTAAGAACTTACCGGACATCGTCCATGACACATTCGGACATCACATTCAATGTAAAGAGCTGGAGAACCAGTGAATCGAAATGTTTTCATATACGCAAATACTTGCGTTTCAAATAAGCCACTTTCAGACCACGAACCACGGAATCGACTAATCAGTTTATCATCCACGGGGCAACCGTACTGATCTATCAACTGAATACGCTTGTTTCCACCATTGTGTGCATAACAGTCATTCACCACAATATCAAAACCGTCTGCTAAATTAATAATATTATTGTTAAATCTTTTGAAAATTTCAGTATAAATTCTATCAAATAATATTTCATTTTCAACAATTATCATTTTTAAGAGTAAAGAAAATTATAAAACGTAATAAATATATAAAAGTCGTATAATAAAAGAAAAAAATGTAATTGCTTTAAAATTAATAATGATTTAAATTATTCTAAATTAGGTTTTCATATGAATATCTTTAAATGTATTAAGAAAGTTCAATATAATAATGTTGAAATAAAGAATATATTTTATTTATTTTTTATTATTTATTTATATAAAAATATGCAAAAAAGTTTTAAAATATTTATACAATCTACACAAAATAACGTAAGTTTAAAATTATACATAAAATCGTGAAAAATATATTACAATAATCTTTTCAGTCATAATTTACGTACCGTATTTACTACGCATGTAAATTATTAATGTCAGTGGATCTCCAACGCGAACAGGTCCAGCTACTCTGGTACCCGTAGTTCCGTAACCGTATCTAATTTCCATATAACATTCAGGTGGTTGTAATGTAAATACTACAGGATTACCTGTTGCAACTCTGAAAATAAAATAATTATAAATAAAATAAACTCAACTATTGTCTGATACTAGATTAAAATAATAACGAATAGCTATTATTTTCTAAAAAATTATTTCTTAACAACTAGATGTTAAAAAGATGTTTCATATACATTTCTTATATATATTATAATTACATTATTATTATAATTACAAATTAAAAAAAATTAAATATTTATAAATAATTTTAATTGTAAAGTATTATTGATGGAATGTCAGGTGCTTTACTAATGTAAAAATTGGTAAGTATTTAGTAGCCTAAAATTATCATTAAGAATATTTATTATCTTTTTCTACTCAAAGTTATGTTATTATTTAATTTATTGTATTATTTCAAAAACTTGATAAATGCAATAGTTTTGAACAATAAATTTTTTATTAATAAATTATATAATATATACTTTTACCTAAAATAAATTTAATATTTTTATGTTTCATTGCTGTGCAAGAGTATTTACGTACTAAATAAATATGTACAATTAATAAGAGAGAATATTGTCAGATTTGAGAATATTATCTTAATCAATTATAAAATAATATTTTTTATGTTTATTTATACAATATAAATAAAATTAAAAATCTTATTTCCTGTAATTTTATGTATATTTTATATCTTAAATAGTATTTCTTTATTTTACGTACTGTATCTTACTTAGTATATATAATGGTCCGGAATTAACTAGAGAATAATGAAATAAAAAATAAAGAATAAATAAATAATAAATAATAAATAAATGAAACTATCTGCCTCTCCCCAAGGATGCGCGTGGGAGAGACAGACAGTGGAAGGGGATAGATAGCAGCATAGAAAGAAACGAAGACGAAGACGGTATATCTAAGAATGTAAAACTGTTTATTTAAAAATGTATTGAAATATATAATGCTTTTTCAATCTGAAATGGTAAAAATATAACAGCGTCTTTATCTTGAATTGTGGCTTATACACTATCGTAATATTCAGGCGTAAACTGAATACCGCGATGCTCGCAGTGTGTTGAGGTATCTTCTATCTAGCTCTTGTGGGCTTAGCTTTACCTGTTCCGACCGCCTACTGATAGGGAATTCACCTCCTGTTAATATATACACTCCCTGATGTTAAGGAGTGGGGATATAATAGGATAGATGATGGCGGTAGGATTAATTGAATTAATTGACGTGTGTGTGCTCTTTCGATTCATTTAATAATTAATGTTCTATTGTGGAAGTCGTGTGTATATGTGTGAGTGTGTGATAATGAATAATGGCCGTAACGCTTGAACGGAGATTCAACGGCATTTGAAAATTCGCCGCGCCGCCTAGCCCCGTTTACACAGAGTTGGATGTGACAAACCTCTTTTATGATGCAAGGTTCAAGTGTAAGTTGACCCTGCACTCTCACGTACCCTTCTTAGTCCCAAGAGGTCCCAGACCTTGCCGCTATGGAGCGGAATCCTGCATGTACTGCGCGTTTAGTCCCAAGAGGTCCCAGACCTTGCCACTTGTGGGCGGGATGCTGCAGTTCGTGAATTAGGCGCTGATGCACGTAAGAGGGCCATTTCGATCGTTGAATGTTACTGACAAGGCATTATTCGTTCCCGGGTACCTACGCTTAAGCTGAATGGTACATTTTATTTCAGCTGGAGGGAGTATGATTCTTTTAATCGATTTACGGTGTTGCTTATACCAATCTTCGTTGCATTATTCCGGTTTCTACCAGGGTATTCAATTGAAGATTGATCTTTAGTCGAAGACAACTAAAACTACACTTATTCGACGGCGTGGCTCATTTTGTACTCACAGTTCGCATCGCGACTTTACGCCACCCCGTCCAAACTAATGCACTTGATTTTTCTTATTGGTCCCGTGATCGGCACTTTGTTACACTAATTGTTATTGGTGCACTGAGTTCTTTGTTCCTCTTATTTTAGATACCGATAGACGGGCCTTTTTTCCCGCCGTGGTCAAACCGCGGCCGAGTCCGCAGCGCAGGCTGCCTGGGAAAGCCATGAAGTCGTCTTATGTTTCACTACCCCGGATCAAGTGGCGGCAATTGTTCTTACAAGTGTACTTTGAACCGATAAGCTTCTAAACGATTCTGCCGCGACAAGCCAATGGCACGATATATAGAGTCGTCACCCCGCTTTTCACGAAGGGGTGTCTTTCTTCTACTTCTATAAGAGTGGAAAGGTGATTGGATGACAATTATTCAGCTGTTAGTGCTCCTTGACCGGTAGTGACAATGCTCTTCTAGGTGGTGGTGGTAGGGAAAAATTGGTAGACGGCCACGCGTCGGAAACCGGAACGCCATATCGTCGCGTCGCTTGCCTTGATGTTTATACTTTTCAAAAATGGGTCAATATAGTATAAATCAAATAGTATGAAGTTTATCAACTACGCGTGGATTCCTAGAAAATATTTCTATAAAATATATACGTAATGGTCATAGTGACCACCATTGAATTTTCGAGTGCAATCTGAGGATATTACTGGCGATGACAAAATATATGTGAAGTATTGTATGTATATTCGTAGGCTCTTGGGAATCATCTTGCAACAATAAACACGAATAATATTAAAAAAAAATTTCAAACAAAATAGTATTATGTAGAGAACGAAATTCTATTAGAACCCCGAACAATATGTATGTGATTTAATAGTACATTTAATATAAAAACACACATATATTGGTGTCTACAAATGTAGATATATATTTCTAAAATTTCAAATGTATGTGTATTTGTGTTTATACGCACCCACACGTACAATATACAGTGGCAAATCTACACGTATGTTTCTATAAATATACAAATTGGTAAAAGTACTATATTATTATTTCTAAAAATATTTTAGTGGAAACAACGAGTTTAAAAATTTATTTTATTGAACTATTACTAAAATACTAAAATGTAATTTGTATAAAAAATGTGTTTTTTGGCAATTGAGCAGGAAAAAATGGAATCAAAAATAAGAAAGTGATAGTTAATAAACGTATATGAAGAGCAATTTTAGACATAAATAATAAAAGGAAATGAAGTTCTTTATATATAAAAAATAGAACTCTAGATTCTTTAAGATATTTTTTATTATTATTTTAAGAATTTTAATAATTGAAAGAAATAATTTTGCATCAGTTTTGTTGTTAAAATCAGTTTTACTAGAAATAATTGTATTCGCAATTAGGAAAATTAAGGAATATAATTAACAACGAAGAAAATGATACTCACTCAACATCAAGAAATGGGAACGTGACAGTCTTCCAGAAATCGTAACCGTATTCACATGTGACTTTAAAGTGTTCGTCAAATTCTTCTTCGATTAGTGGATTATATTGTACTGTTACAGTGTTCCACATAAGATTTTTCTATTTACAGTAAAAATAAAAATATATATATTAATTAGAGGAAAAACATTAATATTCTTTGTGATAACATAATATTTAATATTTTACCGTGGGATTCTTTCTACTATCTTGATGATGAGTATTTTCACCAAGAGTACCACATCGATTTAGCTGAATAAAAAATTCATAGTAATCTCGTCCAGTTCCATTAATATACATGCAGTCAGGATCATAAGAATAACCTATAATTGAAAGTTAATTATATTTATAGACTAATATTATCATACAGCAATCAATTATAATACTTTTTCGTATAATTAACAGTGAAAGTTGTTTCATAAAAATAATTATGAATGATCATAATTATTTAAATTTATTATAAATATATATAAAGTATCACCTTTCTATAAACATATCAATGTTTTTTGTTTATAATATCTAGAATTTAAATCTGTATATAAAAAATAATAAAATTTTTAAGCTAATTGATGATTAAATAATTTTTTAAATAAGATTTTAATTTATCGAATAAATTAAAATTAAAATTAAGTTTCAATATTTAAAATACTAATATAAAAATAAATATTCAAACATAAAAATGGTTATATTTAATAATGAATAATAATATATCCAATTAACTATACTAAAATTTAATTTATTAAAATCACAAAATATATTTTTTATAATTTTGTTTCATAAATACTGTATCTCCACTTTTTAAAACTGATAACTATGATTTATTAAAACTGACCTGCTGAGTATAATAAACCATTGAAGGAACCATTAAAGCCAATTCGAATTTTCATGTAATCATCTTGACATTCAGCTTCAATATCTGCAACCAAGAAATTTGATTATTGTTCTTAGTTAATTTTTATTCTAACATAATTTTTCTTGCCTTTACATTATTTTATGTAGGGCATATTTAAGTAAATATTGTAAATATATTATTAATTCCGTATAATGATACAGTTATAAAATAAAAATAATATTTTTACTAAATATAAATTATTTAATTTAATCATTTTTTATTTCTTTAATACATTTGGTATAATAATTTATGAAAAAGTTTAAAAATAATATTTCAATAAATTAAATTAAATAAAAAATATATTTGAACGTTTTTTAAAATTATTATTCGTTATTATTTTTTATATATAATTATATAATAACATATAAATTATTATTCCATTTCATATCAAATTTGCATCAGTTTTTTTATCCTTGTTAGATTTTTGGTTTACATTTGATTTTATATAAATAGAAATTCAAGAATTATTTATACTTATAAATTCATTTTATAAAATTTGAAACATTACCTCTTAGTTATAATTGTTCATGTTAATATAATACGAAGTTAGTTTTTTTACATACAATATAATAAAAACTAAATTGAAAACTTAAAATCTATTTATTCAGAATAAAAATAATAAATACGTAATAAATATGAATTTAAGTGTTATGTAAATTAATGACAACATTTATTTGTAAAATCTGAAATGATATAATCATAACAAGATTACAAACACATAACTTAATTTTGTATAGCTTTTAGTATACAAGTATATAATGTTAGACTTACGATATTATTTTAATTACTAAACTAATGGTTGCCTTAGCTACTGTTTCTATTATTATAACTGCAGCTACAGTTACTGTTACAGTTACTGGTTAATTATAACTTCAAAATGTGTAAAGAGAGCTCAAAGCATATAATGACTATTCATCGCGTAATACTTAAATTTAATACTTAAATAAAAACTTGAATATTTTAACTTCTAATGAAATTATTTTTTAATTTATAAAAATTAAAAAAAAATTTTTTTTAGAGATTTATAAGATTGAAAAATAATATTTGAATAAAAAATCTTTAATAGAAATTTTTTTGTTTCTATGTACTCTTTAATAATATTTAGATATTGTTTTGAACTAATAAATAACAATTGTGAAACTAGAAACTCTGAAAGTACACTTAATAGTATAAATAGATTAAAGAAAATCAATTTTCGTTAAATATTTGTAGATAATTTTTATTTTTTCATTTGTATAAAATTTTGTGTACTATAACTTACGAAAGTTTGAACTTTATAGTTTAAAACCTTCCAAACTATAGTATTGAAATACATCATTTCTCATGTTCAACTGCATATAATCAATTAAGAAGTAAAATTCTACCTGTATTTCTAGTCAGTGTATGTTTCGATAAATATTAAAAACATTTATATATTTATTTACATAAGTTAATGTTTTTATTTTTTATTATCATATATTTTATTATTTATTAATTATTAAAAACTAAAACAACAATTAATAACTATTAATAACTATAATTCTTAACCGTTCTTTCTTCATATATTGATAACTAGTGTTCCGGTTTTAAAGTATTTTAAATAATTTAAAATTTTTATTTTAAAATATTTTAAATACAGTCATGTGTATTTTATGATATCCTGTCTTTAAATTAATAGCATTTGTAAAGAATAGAAATAATATTTTTCCAAAATTATTTTTGTTAAAAACTATTTATAAAATTTATTTATTTATTTATAATACTAATATCAAGAAGTATTGATTCAATTAAATGAATGAGTAATAAGTAATATAACAAAGTATATAATGTAATTGTGTTAACAATAATATTCTTTTATTATAAACTTACGCTGAACCCTTGTAGTATTTGGTCTATATCTCCTATGCTCCCGATCTATATCCCAGGACTCCGGATGTCGCCTCCAGTCCTCCTCGGTAGCAATATCCGTTCCACCGTAATCGATTACAGAATGGTCAGCTGTACTGGAGGATGATAATCCTTGAAGGCCATGAATTGTTTGTATTGCTTGGAGTTTTGGACTAAGTTGTTGATTTTTCAGTGAAGGTACAGGTACAAAAGAAGCACTGATTCCATCACTTACATATACCACCTATATTCGTTAAGAAAGTTATTAAATAACTTTTATTGTATAAAAATTTAAAAATTAATTTTAATTTGATAAATTATCTAATTTAATTATTTTATTACATTATTACAAAATAAATAAAATCTATAAAATGAAAAAAGTCGATGATTATACATTATTATTTAGTAATTTAAAATCTATATATATTATCTGTTTAATAAAAATAAAATTTCAGAATTTAAACTTCTAATATATTATTTGTAAAATTATTAATTTAGATGTATAATACATTGAAATATATAAAAAGAATATTTTGTTTCTGTTCGGAAATCCATACAATAAACCAACCGTCACGTCGACACCGAGTAATGCGATCATTAGTGTTTATTAAGTAGAAGTGCGGTATAAATAAGGAGAACAAATAAACGTGTAGCCTCAAAGACAAAAACGGTCATTGCTAGAAAAATTGGGAAGGAAATTACACGTGTGGGTACAATTGCCGCCACTTGATCGTAGCTAGTGAAAACATTATGACTTCTCGGCTTTCTGAGCCTGAGCTGCGGACTCGGCCGCGGTGTGACCGCAGGTGAGAATACGGTCCACATATCGGCACCTAAAATAAGAGGGACAAAGAACTCAGTGCACCAATAACAATTAGTGTAACGAAGTACCGATCGCGGGACCAATGGGAAAAATCAAGTGCATTTGTTTCAAAGGGGTGGCGTAAAGTCGCGATGCGAACTGTGAGGATAAAGTGAGCCACGACGTCGAATCAGTGTAGTTTTAGTTGCCTTCGAGTAAAGATCAATCTTAAATTACGGATCGAATCAGTATGGTTTTAGTTGTCTTCGAGTAAATATCAACCTTCAATTACGGATTCCGGTAAAAGCCGAAACAAGGCAACAAAAATTAGTATAAGCAACACCGTAAATCGGTTGAAAGAATCGTACTCCCTCCAGCTGAAGTAATAAGTACCATTTAGTTCGAGCGTAGGTACTCGGAAACGATTGAGGCCTTATCAGCAACATTCAAAGAGGGAAATTGCCCTCTTACGCGCATCAGCGCCTAGTTCATGAACTGCAGCATCCCGCCCACAAGTGGCAAGGTCGGGGACCTTTTGGGACTAATCGCGCAGTACGTAAGAACGCACAGTCAACTTACAATTAAACCTTGCACCGCAAAAGAAGTTTGTCAAATTCAACTCAGTGTAAGCGGGGCTAAACCGCACGGCGGATTTTCGAATACCACTGAATGTTCGTTCAAGCGTTACGGTCATTATTCATTCAACACACCACGACACACAATAAGTGTACCATCCACTGTACAACAGCAATAGAACATTTATAATTAAATAATTAGAAGCATATACAGCACACACACGTGTCTAATGATTAAATTAATCCTACCAACACCATCAATCCTATTATATCCCCACTCCTTAACATCAAAGAGTGCATACATAACAAGGAGGTGAATTCCCTATCAGTAAGCCGACAGGTAAAGCTAAGCCCACAAAGCTAGGTAGAGGATACCTCAACAGTTTCTATCAATATTCATTTTGATAGATATTGCATTTTTTATATATTTCAATATAATATTTATTTAAATTCTAAATTTTTATAAGATATTTTTTACTATTAGATGAACTAATATATTACTAGAATTCCAAAAATAATGATTCATTAGAAATTAATTATTTATCTATAAATTACTATATTCCTTTTTCAATTTTTTAAATATGAGTACCAGATAATTAAAATTTTTTTAAAAAATTTGTTCTAAAATTGGTTTAAGTTACATTTTGCAAAATGTAAATAAAAATTATTAAGTTTTAAGCATAAAAGATTATTTCATCTTTGAAATTGTTAATGAACATATGAAAATATTGATGAATAAAGTTAAATAATATAAATTAAAATCAGCGATTAAATATATTTTATTAGTAAGTACTTATATAATTGTATAATATATTAAAGACTATAGTAAACTGTCTCTCTCCAATATGTGGATGAAGAGAAACGGATAGTGGAAAGAGGATGATAGAAATGAGTTTCAAATATACAAGTCGTGGGAGTAATGTGTTTGAAATGTAGTTTATTGAATGAGTATAAAGCAAT
>JAPYYT010003801.1:0-14324 GCA_030522565.1 Ceratosolen corneri | reverse complement strand
TTGGATTAAATATAATTGTTTAATAATGTAATTAATATATTACTACATAATACATATATTTATTAAAACAGTTTAAATAAAAATGTTATTGCATATACTTCCAAATATGAAAAATAATATTGAAGTAGAAAATTTAAATTAGCAGAGTAAAATAAATAAATACATTAAGACTGATCAATTTCATTGATTATTTCAGAGTAAACATTATATATTAAATATGCAATTAATTTGACAAAATTTTATTATTAGTCTCAATTACTTTATTAATCCACTATTATACTATATGTTATTTAGCATTATACATTTTTATTTTGAACTACCAATAGATTATTGGAAAATCACCTTGTGTTATAGGTTCAATTAAAAAATTAATACAATAAAAATTTAAATAAATCAATTGAATATAAAAGATAATGTAATAAATTTGATAATATAATCTACATATCTATAAATCAATCGATAAAATAAAAAATACTGTATTTTTAAATTTATTTTAAAAATTGGTAATTTTTTTAATATTTAGAAATTTAGAAACATTTATGAAAAAATTATGTTTGTTTAATGCTATAGTTTAAAACATGTTAATGTATATGTATCAAAATATTTTTAAAGAAATCAAGCAATCACTTAAATATAATTAAATTTTTTTAATGTTATAATTTAAAATATGTTAATGTATATGTATCAAAATATTTTTAAAGAAATCAAGAAATTACTTAAATAAATATAGTATTTAAAAATATGAGAATTGAAAGATATTCTATAAATATTTTTTACCTGAAAATTATCTAAATGTACATAGGCTCGACTGTAATCAGATTCATCTAAATTTGATGACACTAGACTAGCATACACATTTTGTCTTAAGCATGTTAATTTTTCTCTCAATGGCTGTATATCAGCTACAGGCATATTTTTTAGAATAATCTCACGTAATTTATCATTAGATGATACTAGTTTATCTTCTTGCATCGATACTAAATCCATTATCATCTTAACTAATTGGTCATGACTTAAACCTCTTAATCCATTTGCCAAATTCCCAGTAAATTGTTTATTAGAAAGTAGTCTTTCCTTTTTTTCATATGAGACTGTTTCAATGTCATTATCTCCTAAATGAAGTCGCTTTCTTGGAGTAGCTTTTATCATAATGTTGGACTGATGTTTTGTTGGACTTTTGATAGGTGTTCGATCTCTAAAGTATAATGTATAAAATAAAATTTAAATTATGCCATTTCATTATTCCTTACATTCAATAAGTATTTTAAGAATTATATGTTTATTTATATTTCATACATAAAACGTTACAAAATACTTTAGAATATAAAATGATTAATAATTTTAATTTTAATACTTTCTATATTATAAATAACTTTTATTTTAATGATTGATGCTAAGATAAATAAATACTAAGGTAAAGAAATATAATTAAAATGTAAATATTTCAACAAAGTTACAAAATCAAAAAAAGTTTAAACTTAACAGTTTACAATGCTAGATAATAATTAAGTTAGTATTATGAACGATAATGTTTTAAAATACATACAGAATCAATATTATTGAATAAATTATTTGTTTCAAATGAATAACTTAAATTTAATTTACATGTGTACCTGAACAGACTTTCTCGTTTAATCGAATCAATATCAGGTGACCAAACGATTGACCTCCGCCTTCCACGCTTTTGTATAACAAGTTCATCAGGACTTGGAGCTGAGGTCCAAGAATCCATGCTATATCTTCTAGTTGTACGATTAGTTTCTGAAGTAACTATATTATCCATTAAAATGAAATAAAAAATTTAAGACATACAAATATATAATTTATATTGCACTTAAATTTCTTTACTTGCAATAAATTTAATTAATTTGCTTTTATAATTCATATGTAGTACATATAAATTAACTATCTCTTCTTAATGTTAAAAATATAATTAAAAATGAATAGTGATATGAAATAGAGGAACTTTATATAAATAATTTAATAAATATTAATTTTATATATGTACATTAAAGTTCACTTTTTCATATAAATTAATAAATATTTATATTTTCTCATTTATAACGTTATATATTTATTTAAATGCAATTTCATTTTAATTTTAAATATTTTAATAAACCAGAAAGATTTTATTTTACTTTAAGTACTTTTATTAAAGACTTTAATTTAAAAGTGATTATTTCATAATGTAATACATACCTGGAGATACATTTGTACTTGTAGAATCAGGAATCATAGCCAGAGCCTGTCGCGCTGATCTTCGCCTAGGAACATCTGGTCTACGAAGAAATTCTCTCCTTGGTGTAGCCATTGTCTTCAGATATAAATAATTATAGAAAATTTTCAAATAGAAAATGATTATATAATTTTTATATAAAAATTGTTTGGTAGGTGAAATATTTAAATTTATATTATTATTTAATCATTTTTTGCTATCAAATAATTAAATTTCATATTCCTGTTCAAATATGCTTACTATATTATTAGCTATGTAAGCTACAATTCTGAACTTCACGGTTTGCTGCCTGTATAAATTCAATTCAATAATAAATTATATGTTAAGGTATATTAATAATATTGTTAAATATATTTGAATAATAATTTGGATTTATGTAAATTAAGTAAATTTGTAATAAAAGTCAATATATTCATTTGTATATAAAAAAATTCTTAAATATAAAATTGATTTTATTATAACTATCTCATCAAAGCATTTTTATCACAATCTAAATATTTTTCAAAAATGAATAATCAATTATTGATAAATTAATAAAACAATACTAAGATAAACATTTTAAATATTCATTTTTTTTTTATCTTAAAATCTTAAACCATTTCTTTTTATTTTTTTTTAAAATGATAACGATATAATAAAAAAGGAAATAAAATTAATAAATTGTTAAACTACAAATGAAATGATATATACAAAAGAGTAAATTTGTATGATAGTCGTACATTTATATTATTAATTAAACTTCAGCTGTCTAATATATTAATCCATTTACATACCGTGATCTAAATACAATTATTTTGATACAAATATTGTATTCCTTAGAGCATTACTATTGTATATTTTTACACATTTAACGACGGTGAATAAAGGTTGGTAATTATGGCGGGAATGTAGCTCATTATATTTTGGCGCGAATTTAGACAATTCTTACAGCAAATAAAAAATTCTGACTATTTCACATCATAGCATTGAAGAAATGTGTGTATCCACCAACATGTATACTACGTAGATCAGTTATACGTCTAGAAAACATTACGATATTTTAATTATTAATATATGCAATATTGTTGAGGTAATAAATATTCGAGAATATACATTAAGATACTTTAAGAAATTATTTCTTACATGTCTATTCTATGGAAACCTCAATTATATTTATAATTATGATAATCAATACAATATTTTATAACCGAAATATCATATTAATACCAGTTAAATTTATTATTTATTAATAAATAATACTCAATCAGAAAAAAAATTCTAAAAAATATTTATCTATATGTATTTTTAAACGCAAAATATTATAGTAATAGTAATGATACCTACTATAAACTTGTAACAAACATTTTTACATATAAAATGATAGTTTTATAATGTAAATATAAATAATTATAAATTGAATACGGTTGTTTGTATAAATTAATAAACCCATACATTTAAAATAATTTTTATAAAATATATATTAAAAGCATCTTTAAAATATATATATATATATATATATATATATAATTAATTATTTAGTTAATAATAAAAATCCAAATCTACGATTATAATATATATATATATATATATGTATATTACAAATATATGTATTTATAAAAATTCACAATTTATAAAATAATAATTTATTATCTAAAACCTAAATATGATTATATTAAATCAATAAGCATGTGTTTAAAATTTATTTTCTCATTAACATAGATGAATTTCGTTTCAGATAGAAAACTCATTCTCAAAACTAGGAACAATTGTATATATTCGCATAACGAAAATAAATCCATCGCCAAAATGGTACCACAATGGTAAAATTCAAGTCATATATAATAAAGTTGAAAATGTAAATTACAAATATAATAAAATTATTAAGTATTTGGTTTGCTCGATTTATTATATTAGAACAGTCTGAGAGTAAACTTAAGAGAAATAAAAATATAAAAATGTTTTAAAAATATTCGGCAAGAGAGCATAATAAAAAATAAAAAACGTAACAATTGCAATATGAAATCAATTAAGTATAGGTATACATTTACAAATCTCAATTGCTTATAATATAAATTATAAACATTCATTATAAATTCTTAATATGTATAATATACTCTAATTGCCTCATGCACAAGATACAACATAATGTTGAATTTTCATCTCTTAAAAATTAGGACTTCCAAATTAACAGATATTTTGTATTGGCTATAAAAAAATTAAAATTTGCATCGTTATTTTAATCTTATACTACTAGATTAACTAAGTGTCTAAACTAATTTCAATTTTATCAACTGTATTTTACCAGAAGCTACCTTATCCTTACCACACGTTGATCTGTCACCACCGTAAGCATCCGAAATTCTATTCATGTTAGTCACGTAAATTGTTTATTGTATTGATTTGTACGTAGCTGTTATAATAATATTTCTAAATAAATATTACATTTATTAAGTTGAGAGACTTTCCTCAAACAAGTTGTTTGAATAAATAAGTACCTTATTTCTAGATAAGAAAAAGTATAATGTTTCTAATCTAATGTAATATAATTTTAATGTATCTAAATCTTCCGAAATCTATTTAAAATGTTTAATCGCGAATATTGATTACCCATAGCATATTTATTATACATTGTATTTCTTTACATGGATACATTGTAAAATAATTGTTATAAGGATTTCTTTAATATCATAGAAAACCTCTACAGTATAGATTACTCATATTTACGACATTGATTATATTCGCTATTGAAAATTAATATTTAATGAAATCAGCATTATGTATTAGCCTCATTTTGCTATCCAATCCTATTATTAATATAATAGTAGAAATCTTTATAAAGATGCTAATATTCAGTATTTAAAAATTAACTTATTTCATGAATAATAATTTTTTCTTCGTTAAAAATCTTAATCACGTCTGTATCTATCTAAACCTAAAGGAAAATTGTATTGTATCGAAATTGGAAATCAAAAACAATTTTAAGTCGAAACTACGATATACTTTTCTTATTAATAATTTGTTTCAATATTTTCATTTATGAAAAAGGTAAAAAATATTTTTTGTGTATTATTAAATTATTGTATATGATATAGCTGTAAAGTAAATTTCATACCAAATATACTAAAACAGGAAGTTCTATATATTCGATTATTGGTGCTCTTACAAATTTTACTCTATTTTTACATTCTTTATCAATAAATTAATACTTTTTTAATAATTTAAAAAATTTTTTGAGCACAAATCTTCCAAAAATTATTCTTAATAATTAGATTCGTGAAATCATTTTTTTGAAATAAAAAATTTAGTTTTGTTGGCTATTTAACATATATTATTATTAAATATTATATTTTATTATAATCTAACTAATAAATTGTTATACTGATTTTATTCACATTTATTAATTTAAGATATAATTAAATTTATAATTTCAAATGCATTTTCAGAGCCATTTTATAAAACAATAAACTACAAGAATAACAACTCTTCTTAAAATTAAAAAAAATTAAAGTTAAAATTCTTTACAAATGTGCTCAAACCAATAGAGAAGTTGAACCAGCCCTTATAAATAAAGCAACTATTATTTGTAAAATACACTCTAAATATAATAAGATATAACATTCACTTGCGAGCAATAAGTAATATTTCTCTGAGCATTAAAACAGGTCAAAATCGATTTACAAGAGAACACTTCATTTAAGGATATTCAAAAATTAAGAGAAAATATTCGTACAGTCGAACTATCTATTCGAAGTAAATAGAAAGGTCGTTAGATAACATATTTGAAACACTTACGTGCAGAATTGATTATTAATCAAATTATGTAAAAGGGTCATTAGTAATGCATCAAAATACAATAATAAATAGTAGCACATCATACAGAAATGTTGTCAAAATATTCTACAGCAATTAAAGAAAAGGGCCTAGTCACTTTGTGACTTTCTCATGGCTGGCGGCTCAGATTTAGACTGATATTCTACACTTCTGAGGTATTAATAGCAAAACTCCATTACAAAAACTTTGACAGAATAAGGAAATATTTTAAGGGAACTAATATTAAAAATATTAAATGCATACTGCAAATCTCTACTCAAACTCTCTCAATACTCTGGATCAACACGTGAGGAGATTCAGTAGTGAAATATACAAAACGTCTGATGCTCCTAATTTAGCTATAGCTGCACTGGTATACACCTCTGTCTAAATACAAACATAAATATCTAAGTATAAAAACGAAACAAGAGTTTCGTTAGCGTGTTTGATATCTAAGGTCTGACCCATTACAACTTAATACAACAAGACTTAAAATACCCAACAGTCTTGTTACTCGTCAATATTACACATTATATTCAATAATCGATAGATGTCCACAGTAATTATTAATCGTTTAGTGATAATTAAAGATCTCACATAATTAAATATATGAACCTAGCCTTATTTAATATTATATCAATTAATAGCAAGAATCTGTCTTTTATTACCTCAGCTACGTACTTTAACTTATACAAGTACTTGTAAAAAAGACTGTAGTTCTAATGCTACAGCATTCTGATACTCATATTGTGAGTAAAGGAGATCTATATTCTATTTATCATTAGCCTATACGTTAATACGGATGTGTCATATTTCGTACTTATGCTCAATCAGACGCGTGAACACAATTCGTATTGTAGTTTATTACCTCCAATCACCTATAAGCCTTATACGTATAATTAATCTCATAATTTCTAATTACTGTTGCTAAGTACTATCGCTAAAATGGTATATTTCTTTATACAGCAATTCCGCACGTTCAATTAATAGTATTCATATAAGTAACAACTTTATCCTCAATGTTATTGATGAAAGCAACCGTCACATAGTGTCAGCTAACACCACTACTAAACAATATGGTCCTTCAACGGATTAACAATAATAATAATTTAAGATTATAGTTTTCAATATTATATAAACATTGCAGTCCTTTCACAAATAGTGCATTACACTCATGCAAAAAGTCATGCATTGGCTTTTACAAAGCATTACCAGCAAAGAAGTAATATTAAGGAGAAAATTTATTATGATGGGAAAATACATCTTCACTTAATATTAAAAAATTTTCTATATTTCTTTGCATCACACAGAGATATAGGACTTGATAAAATTGCCGTATCCTTAAAGCGGTCTTTACTTCTTATAAAACTCATTTTACGCACTGACTCTGCAAAATTATAAAATTTCACCCACAAGGAGAACGGACTCCCGATCGATGAAACGCTCTTCCCCTCAGATCCTGACAATTCGATGCCTTCACATTATTTACCATTGTATTACGTTGCGAACGAATTATAACTCTGTTTTAATCAAGGTGACTTATGGGCAGACAAATAGGCAACATAGTCAGCAACGCATACAAAATCTTTGGATAAGATGGTCAATACAATATTGCCAATAACATCAAGCTACTTCAAAATGACAGCATACATACAGCAGCATCAAGGTTGGGACATTTACTCATCTTGTGATGTGCGATATCCTCTATCATAACGAAATCTGACTCAAATAATCACCTTTCATTCTGGGAAGGATGGACTTTCCCGAGTGGTTACCTTAAAAACCACCACAACTAACCCAACCAGACCTATCTCAAAACTAGACGTACTTTCTATCTCAGAAATCGAAGTAAAGAATCATCAATACATTTCTGATAATGAACAGAATGTTCGAGATTCCGCTCGTCATCGGAACTCTCTCAGTTGATATTATATATATAAGAACTTTGTTTACTGTATATTTGACATCTCCTGCTTTCCTTCTCGAAACTCTCCTGACAATAGAAATATCCATACTTAAACCAACCTATCATATATAACAAATAATGGAAAATTACTATTCATCTTTACCCGTCCCCACAGTAAAACGTGAGAGAACCTGAAACATAAATACGACTGCACGGAAGATGCGACAGCTACTTCTGACTACGACTGCAGTCCACACATTGAATCTCTCACCTTATAAGTAAAAATTGTTTGTTGTTACATTAAGTATTTCGCCTAATCAAGCTCGGTCTCCGTTACGGATGCACCACGCCAATTACATAAGTATTTAGAGAGTCCTGTAAATATATCAATCTTTACTACTTATTATTTCCACTTATTCAACTACTTGTAATAAAACACGCCATCCGTTAACACCGCAACAGGCGCTATTTCTTTAATAATAATATCACTTATCTCTACACCCCCCTGACTCAAAGGCTTGTACATACTTGTAAATACTTTGGCTTAACAAGTTATATTGTATTGACTGCAGTCACCTCTCCCCAACCCTTTATCTATATCTCAAACAACACGCCCCCTTTTTTTATACATCTAAACGGTAATCAATATACAACTGATTACCTCATCCCCCCATATCTCATACTTTTCTTTATAAATAACAACTTGATCTATCCCACCTAATATAAACATTCTGTTTCAATATTTATCCATTAAACTATTTAAACGCACAAATAACTCCAAGATTTGTTTCTTTAAAACCTATTTCTATCTCCTCTTTCCACTATTCGTCTCTCTCCACTAAACAATTGGAGAGAGAAATTACACACGGGTTAAATCCTGAATAACTGTTATTCAATATTTTTTGTTTTTGTATATTTTGAACATAATATTCGATAATGTAATAAATTCAATAACAATCAACAGAAATATTTTATTAAAAATAAATGTTTTTGTATATTTGATATTTATTCAAACATATTACAAAATTCATATTGCCTGTGATTATTAAAGCAAATAAATTCCCATCTTTGTTAATTATTGAATACTTTACATTTAGTGTTTATGATACACGAATCGCATGCGCAATGGAGATTTACTTTAGTAGTACAAAAACGCATAAAAATAAATTAAAATTTGTAAAAAATTTAATCTAGTAATATAAATATACATTTTCTTATCATATTAGTAAAATATTATAGGAATATTATGTTTCAATCCTTAAAATATAAACTCATTATTTTTTTTTAATAATTATTATTTCATGTACATGAAACGTAGTTTAAGTGTTTTTATATAATTTATTCTATATATATTAAACCAATTTTGCTGATACTATACTAAACACCTTAATAATTTATTATCTATTAAATGTATGTATTTTTTAATTTTCTTATATTACAAGCTTTTTTTTATTAGCATTTGTTATACAAGGTGAAGCATTTATTACGCATGTTACATGTCGACTGCATATAATATTACTGTAAATATCTTTTCATGAACCAATAAGTCTCTATGGATAGTGTATACATAATTTTTCGCTTTATATCTATTTTATTGTTCTTTGAAAAGATTCGATAAAATTAGCCCCATTATTTTATCAGTAAAGTTGTAAAACTGCATACAATTTATATAAGAATAGCAATGTTACTGTTTAGCTAAATAATTTAGGCCAAACTGACATTGTAATTAGAAAGTTTAAGCAAACTAATATAGTTTTATTTGCGATGGGATTTATTATCAATTGTTATAAAATATTTATTATTGAATATAAATCAAAAGAATTTGACTTATTGAAAAAATTTAAAATTTTATTATTCTAGTTAAATTACATTAAAATTAGTTTTAAGAATATATAATTAAATTTTCAAAAAATATTACAAAATCTTTAATATTTCGAAATAATTTTTCTGACATCTGAATATATAAACTTTGTAAACATACGTGAAGATTATTACAAAAAATTTTTTAAATCAATTTTCACCTAAAAATTTTAAAAGAGAGAACCGGAATCACTGATTACGCCATCTTTCAAATTGGAAGTCCACATGTGTAACTTATGAAGCATAATATAGCTCTGCTTACTTCCGTTCGCATCCATTTTTCTTTTACCCAGTTACAGCGTATGTACTGTGTAATTGAATTTTTCATGAAGAAAATTTCGTGAAAAGGTAATAAAATGGTAAGTAATAATTTATTACAATATTTTTTTAAAATCTTTTTAAATTAGTTTTTAAATTTATATTATTTTAAATTTTGAAATACATTATAGATCACGGTATTTCTTTCCCGTTTATAATGACCATGTGGTATCTTAATTTTCATCGTTATTACTAGGTCAAAATATTTTGTATTTCTGTAAGATTCATACTAAATTTTATTTTTAATATTACATGAAGTTTTTTAAACATTCTACTTGAAAATCTAAATACCACATGAATGATATTTTATTTAATTTGCACGTGCTGCTTTTATTTATTTTTTATAGAATTTGTATATTGTACATACAAATAATTATTCAAATTTAAGATTTTTAATACCAATTTTCTATAATAGAGTTTGAAATTAAAGAATTTGCGTAATCTAATGTCTTTTTAAAAAAAAAAATTTGGTTTTTTAAATGTATAATGTTACTAACTATATCATAAAATGTGAATTGTTTATTCAAATTTTACAAAATTAAAATAAAATTATTTATTTTTATAGTCATTGTCTACTGCACGTCCGTTAATTACAGTCTTCACAGATAAAAACGAAGCATCTGAAGTAACAATTTCATTACCAGCAGTTTTTAAAGCACCCATTCGACCCGATGTTGTAAATTTTGTTCACCAACAAATTTCTAAAAATAGTCGTCAACCTTATTGTGTTTCAAAAGAAGCTGGTAAATTAAATAATACTTCTTATTTTTTTAATTTTGTATTATTTGAGGATTTATTGTTAATAAAATTAACGATTCTTATTTTGATATATTATACAATTAATTTTATCAAACTATACTACAAATATAAATTTATATAAAAAAGTTACTATTAATTTTGTTGTTTTAAATACCATATAAATTAATTTTTTAATATAAAAAATTAATTTGTTTGTATAAAGATATCCATTTAATATGTTTTGTGTTAATTTAAATTAATTGATCTGTATAATCCCTATAATTGAAAAATAATGTCAAATTATATTCACTACATGAATATTATTTTAATTTTTTACATGTACAGTTAATGGAATAAAAAGTAAAAAAAAAAATAATTATATGTATATATATATTTAAATAGATATTTGAAATATAATTGAATATAAATATTTTCTAGGTCACCAAACCTCTGCTGAATCATGGGGTACTGGTCGTGCTGTTGCTCGTATACCAAGAGTTCGTGGTGGTGGTACTCACCGTTCTGGTCAAGGTGCTTTTGGTAACATGTGCAGAGGTGGCCGCATGTTTGCTCCTACAAAACCATGGCGACGCTGGCATCGTCGTGTTAACGTAAATCAAAAAAGATATGCAATCGTTTCATCTATTGCTGCTTCCGGAGTACCAGCTCTTGTTCAATCAAAAGGTAAATACTTGTGTACATTGTAAGACTTTTCCAAATTTCTTTTATTTTTTATGATGAGAATTATTGGTCCGTGTTGCTGATTTGTTACTGATTATTACCATTTCTGAATTAAATTATATTTTATTAATTTATTATACATTGCTATAAATAGTAATAAAACAACCAGTTATATGAAATTTTTATAGGGCACATAATAGAAGGAGTGCCAGAATTCCCATTGGTAGTCTCAGATAAAATTCAAGAATACGTTAAGACAAAACAGGCAGTGGATTTCTTGAGACTGATTAAGGCTTGGAATGATATTAAAAAGGTAAGCCAATACATTTATTTAAACAAATTTAATGTATGCACTGCAATAAATGTCCTCAATCTCGTAATTATTTACTTGACTGATCCATGAGGTGCTAAATAAATTTGATGATCAGGCGTTTTTCTTTTATGAATTTTTCATGAAAGAAAGATATGTTCATTGCACAATCTTATAAATAAATATGTTTTTCATTTGTCTTTTTTATTCAATTTATTTTACTTAATAAATTCTTAGGTATACAAATCACAACGTTTTCGTGCTGGCAAAGGTAAAATGCGAAATCGTCGACGAATTCAACGCCGTGGACCACTGATTATTTATGGAAATGATCAGGTAACTACTTGAAAAAATGTATTATTAAAAATCTTATAAACTATCCAAATAGAACAAATAATTATTTTAATATAATAATCATAATTAATTAATGAATTGTAGTAATTGATTTTTCTTATTTCATTTTATTTGACTATATAACAATTTAAATTGTTACTGTGGTAATATATATTCTTTCTTCTAAATCAACTACATACTTTAATCATTAAGTTTCATCTTATATTCACAGGGTATTCGTAAGGCCTTCCGCAATATTCCTGGAGTTGATTTAATGAATATCAATAAGCTTAATCTTTTGAAGTTGGCACCAGGTGGTCATGTTGGACGATTTGTTATTTGGACAAAATCAGCGTTTGAAAAATTGGATGCTTTGTATGGTACATGGCGCAAAGAAGCTAAATTGAAAAAAGGATACAATCTTCCTATGCCTAAAATGGCCAACACTGACCTTTCTAGGCTTCTCAAGTCTGAAGAAATACGCAAAGTTTTGAGAGCTCCTAAGTATGTTACTTTTATTTATTATTTAAAAAAATATATTTATATTTAATTTATTGTTATAATTTTATGTGAGAAACTTTATGAAACATTAAAAGTATCAAGAGCACTCATTTCACTAATATTTTTAAAGTACTTATTTTAAGTAATAAAATTAAGTTAAAATTTATAAAATGGATTCTTTTTAAGTACTAGATATTAATTTTAAAATGATCATATTAATTTGTTTTTTTTTTTCACTGAAAAATACTTTAATTATTAAGTATACATAATTTATCAATTAACAAATTATGAGTTACAATATTTTTTAAATTTGTTTTAATGATGATATATAACTGTCTTAATTTATGATTTAATAATGATCTTAAATCGAAATATTTACTAACTAGTATCACTAAAATATTTTATTAACTTTAAGCATTAAACGACATCAATAATAAATATTGTTTTCATGTTTTTACAGAAAGAAAATAATTCGAAGGGTGAAAAAGCTGAACCCTATCAGCAATACTAGAGCAATGCTAAAACTTAATCCATATAGTGCTGTATTAAAGCGTGCAGCTATTTTAACCGCCAGAAAACGTCAAAATGAAAGAGATGTACTTCTTGCAAAGAAACGAGGAGTAAGTTCTTTTATTTTTTATTTATTACGTTTTAGTTTAATTAGATTTTTGCAATTAAGGAATTAGAAACTCTTATGTATATAAAGAAGTTTATGTACATTTAAATGAATGTTATTGATAAATGAACAGTAAAACAATGAAATGATCAACAATTTATTCACTTAAATCTGAATAAGTATAAATTTATATTATTTTGCGTGTGTGTGTGTGTGTAAATTTATATTATAGAAAAATTTAATACTAGCTTTAAATAAATTATATTTGATTGAAAAAATTTAATCTATTATTTGACTATCTAAAAATATAAATGAATAGTGTATGCATGCATCTAAATGTTGAAATATTGAAATTGCAGATCAAGCTGAGTAATTCTTCACCAGCAGTGTTGGAGGAAAAGATGAAAAAAAGACGATCAAAAACATTAACATTAATGAAAAAACTTAAACCGACTTCCCAAGCAAAAGTAGAAATATCAAAAAGTACACCAACAAAGAAGTGAAAACGTTTATATAAACCATTTTAAAATATAAATAAAACAAGAGAAAACAATATAAAATAATTTAATTTTATAAACCTTTTTCTTTTCTGTATTTAATTAACTTGCAAATGTTTAATTTTATTAGTATGGGAATATAGTAAGTATGGGATATATATTTAGTTATTATTTGCATAAATTTTTTAATTTGTAGTAAATTGTTAATGCAATATAATCGTTATTATAACGAATTTTGAATATGCTTGAATTATGTATTTATTTAGAATAAAATATTGGGTGAATTTTATCTTTCATAAATAATATAATTTATACATTTGTAATAAATTATGAAATCAAGTGGAATGACTTTAATTAAATGCAAGTAATGATGTTTGATTTATATTCAAAATATATTTATAATTCTTTTATAATTAATTATAGAAAACCTTTTGTCATAGAAGAGATTACTAAATAATGTACTTCAATGAAAAGGGTTATTGTTATGACTTATAAATAAAATCATTTTACTTATAAAATAATTTTCAATACAGTAGATA
>JAPYYT010003800.1:0-16253 GCA_030522565.1 Ceratosolen corneri | reverse complement strand
TCTCTCTCTCTCTCTCTCTCTCTCTCTCTGTAGTTAGTTACTTTCTAAATAATAACAAAAGTATACGTTTTCCAATCGGTTGGCAGTATATGCTCGCAATATTGATTATTATAAAATATTAAATTCTCTTAATTGCATTGCCGTGCCATATCGGCGAATGAAACGGCTCAATCGAGTTTTCATTCCCATACAATCGTATTAATCATACAAATAACCGTTACTGAACGCCAATTAATTCGTTGAACTGAACTCCAATAGATCCAGATAACGGATGTGTTTTTCAATTGGTCTTACCACCTCAGAAATATATACATTTCAAATTGATAACTTCGCAGCGTTGTTTACGAACGCGTCTAAGCCCCCACACGACGTGCTGCTCATGAGACATAAGCATCACGAATAAAAAGAACGGAATAATGTTAAGATACGTACGAAGAAAGCTACGCCGTTGGAAGCCGAAAAGTCTTAGATTCTACGACGATTAAAATAGCCACGTATAAGTGCTGCCGCTCGTCCTTCATATCGTACATTCGGCACTTGCGAGACAACTCGCTTTTTTCGCGCGCTCGCGCCCATCGTGTCGTAATTCCGTTGGCCATTACTTGGCGAATCTTACCTTGACACCATCCGAGTATTCGCCAATGACTTATGAATATGCATCGGCAATTTGCGTTTTTCACATGTGCATACATCTGTCGTTGATTCGAGGGCCTATTAACAATTTTATCGGTCGACTTTACCTACCGTCAACGAACTTTTTATTGATAAGCTTTCCAACTAATTTTGGTTGATATGAAATTTCTGGCGAAAGAGCAAACTTTTATCATATTTAAGTGTTGCTAAGCGCGAGTACGATATATTGTATATCGAAAATCAGTTTTCATTTTTTTTTTGGTAAAACGATATTTTATATGCTTTTGAAATAATAGTTTTTTTTTTTAACAATGCTTATATTATTACATTAATAAAGTTTTGTACAAGAAAAGTGCAAGTCAAAGTTGATTTGAAAATCTATTAAATTTATTGTGAAATTAATGTGTATCTGTTTGTGTATGTGTGCTTTTTTATGTGCGCATATTAAATAAGCAACGTTTCAAATTCAATTGATTGAAAAAAATTAATTGTAAAAAATGACATTATTGTGATATTTTAGCAGATTAAATTTAATGATATTAAACGCTATGTAAATATTTTCCAACTGCACGATTAGTATATCAAAAAATAGTAAAAATGACTTATCAATTTCAAAAGAAAAAGGTAAACTATTCCCATTATTACGGACAATTTAATGATTTTTTAAAACGTGCACGACGCCGCTGTAAGTATACCCGAACAAATAATTGATATTGTATGAAGTATAGGACTGTCACGGTTATGGACAATATTAAAGTATCCACAATTTGTATTATTTAATATATTATTAGTTATTATTTAATTATAAATATCAATAATGAATTGTATTTTGACAATAAAATTATTCAATTATATAGTAATAAAATATTAAATCATAAAAGCTTCACCAATAATATATTTCAAAATACAAAAGATTTTCAAATAAATTTTATATTAAAAAATTGAGTAACTTACTATTAGAGCTATGCTAAAGAAGCTGGGGCTTGAAATGTGAAAAAGATACGCTAACCCAGTTAAAATTCGAAATTTTTCTACAAATCCTGCTTTTATAAATCATATTTCATGTGCAACAATGTTAGTAGCTTGAGCTTATTAAAAATTAATTAAGCTAATACTAATAGGTGCAAATAAAGCTTACTATCGGTGTAAGATAAATTACTGATAAAAACATAATTAATGCATCATTAGTAATATAATAAGGCATATAAGTAGATTACAAAAAGAAAATTAATTAAAAATTTTATTAGATTTAATTTCTGCCAATAATTATTTAATGACAAGTTGAATGTTTATACTGGTCTTCTCGCGATTGCAGTTATCATTTAATTATAATCATGAAAATATAATGTATTTTAATAATGTATAAAAAATTTCGATTTATTTATTAAACGCAAACAACTTAATTGAATAGGAATAGAGATATCTGGTAGCCAGATAAAGAGAATACGTTCAGATCATTTTTTTATGACATAATATAGCGAGTTCAATATTAACGTATAAATGAATTCGATTACTTATATGCAATTATTTAATGGGATTTTCTTTATTATAATTATATAGCAATATCGAAGTTTAAATATTTATTATGATTATCAATATATGCAAATAAATCCAAATAAAATCTATAATTTGAAAGTATTTCTTTGATATTTACCAATATTCTGTTTGTATGCATGTCGGCGTAAGTGAATGTGCGAGAAAATGCTTATTTATTGCTATTGAAATTAATTAAAGTTTCTATACTTCTAGATTCAATAATTAACAAGAAAATTTCTTTTTATAATCTTATTAATTATGTAGCTAAAAGTGAGCAAATCAATGTGAAATTTTTTAAAAGTATTTTCTTGTACAAATTTGTTATTGATTGTATTAAAATATAGAATACTTTTTAATATACAGTAAATGTATTAAATTTGGTATATAATCATGGGTATACAAAAAGTATAAATATAATATTTCTTTTCAGTAACAAAATTAATCATGTTGGTGCTATTGGTTTCTAAATGTCTACAAGTTTTTTAACATGAACATTTTAATCAGAATAAATATAAGTTTTATTAAATTCTTTACGATATACGATTATTACTACCCTTAATACTTAATACATAGTTTTTTAAATGACCTGTTTCAATGATTATACAGAAATAGACATTACTGAATATATATAGAATATATATTGAATGGGTATTATTGAATTAATAAAAGCAATTGAAGAAGCTATGTATTAAGGATTGAGTAGTAATATTCAAATCGATGATTATAATATCCTCCCTTTCGACTGTATAAACATATAAAGAATATTTTTTAGATATAATAAAAAAACTAAAGCCTAACTTATAACACATAAATTTCTCCTTTTTATTTTCAATAAAAATTTCTTTTGAAAAAGTTACTAAATTTTTTGACATCAGTAACTGTTATTTATTTTCTATTAAATGTATGTACTTTCTATTTCCAATATTTGTACGCCGCATAATATACATTAATTTTTGTTGAATTAAATAACCATTTAGAATAAATAATGATAATTACGAGAGTATTAATTAAACATTAAATCTTATATTTAACTTCCATATATTATTTAATATTTAATATTTATTCTCTTCGATTGAGTTTTAATAAATATATAAAGTTCATGTCTTTTATGTTGAAATCATGTTTTAAGCATTATATTTTGAGCTTAATGTTCATTAAAAATCAAGTATTTAAATGTGTACTAGAAGATGCGTCCACTTATTCAAAAAAGAATTTGTATAATTTGTTAGAAATGTAATAGAAAAATAGGTAATATATAATAAATGTAATATCCTAATAATATTGGATTTAAAATATAAATTTTCATTAATTATTTTCAACAATGGATCCTTATATATTATCAATATAATAATAAATATGCAAAATATATTAATATAATTTATTTTCGAATTTTATACGAACAATTTTATTTCTTGATTTAATTGTTGATGCTTTAATTTACGTTTTCATGATTGAAATATATAAGTTATATAATAAGATGTAAAAAAATTTTATTTTATAGAATACATTAACATTCCGAACACTTATAAGACATTAACTTTTTATACTTTATAATATAAGTGATATGATAACGATATTGTTTATATATGAAAGAGACTTTAAATAGAATCATGTGTTTATAACATTTTATTTTGTGTAGTTCGATTCTGTGTATGAAGTTTTATAGAAAAGTCAAATATTTTATAAACTAATTAATTTAAAATAATTTAAATAACTGTGTATTTTAGCAGATGTGTATAAATAAGACTAATTATTTATAAATATATGTTCTTTATTAGTAGAATAAAACTTAATATTATATAAAAAATTATTAGTTTTTCTGGAATAAGTAAAAATTGATTTATCCATATGCTACTATTCACGAGAGTTGTAGGATATTATTCTTAATATTTTAATAGCTTAGTACATTCAATTTTAATATTAAGAATATATTTTTTCTTAATAATTTTAATATTATACCAATTTAGAAAATAGATAATTGTTATATTTTATAATAATTATTGGTTATATTTTCAATTATAATGTTTGATATTAAATCTTAGAATGAAAATCTTCTGTTCAATTATTTTTTAAATTTTAAAATTTGTAAAAACATATTAGATGATTTATTATTTATACAAATTTAGTCTCGAAATGGTACTAAATCTTATGAATAGTCGATAGCAAATTTAATACGTGTTAAATTATTATTGCAACAAATAATTAATGAGTGATTAAAAATGTTGTTACTTTTTAAATTATTCACTAACAATAAATATCCAACTCTGAAAGTAAAATATCTCTAGTTTAGATTAGTCGTATGCTTTATTTATATAATTAACAAATTTTATTTTGAAAAAAAAATTTTGAATAATTCAAATAAAGCACATAAAATAAAGATGAAGAGAAGCGCAACGTAAAGATTTCCAGTAAAGAATAGTAAAGAATATATTCATGTTTAATATAACCACGCCTCTCATCTCGCCATGATATAAGGCATACTTTTTATATTTGTGAAAGAGTAAAATATATATCTACTGCCCGTGTAATAGTGCAGAACCAAAGCTTATCTCGAGTGACAGTGCCAAGGATTTGGCATTATGAGACTCGGCTCAGCGGTAGCTACTTTCTCTTATGCAACTGGTAGCTCACTCGGCATAAGACATGAAAGCATCACTTTCTGACGACGTCGTAAAAGAGCGTGAATTTAACTTTTGGATTGCTTAAATTACCGATAAATTGGACAGATTCCTAATTTATCTACCTCGCTTATTATCTGTGGTGCACTACGTGAGGTAATACTACTGGAGTGTTATTTTTGTAGTGAATGTTATTACTCTTCGAAAATACATTATGTTGATGTATAAAGATCCCTAAATATAAAAATAAACTGTGCGAACAAATTAATTCATTTTTGTTTATTTCAATTATATAATTTGTTTATTGTTTATATATTTGAAAGTGGAATTCGAATAATGCAAAATATAATTAAGTAATTTTCTATTTTAAATGCACAGTTAAAAATATAATCAATAAATTATCTTTAATTTTAATGTAACATAAATATTCATTAGATTTATATTGCAAATTTGTTAAATGTTAATTTGGATGTTGATAACGTATTTTAAATTAAGAAGTAAAAATATTTTATTACAATTTGTAAAATTTCCTTGAGATATTTAGAATTATATTAAATTTATAAATTTAGCTAGCATTTAAATTTATAATATTAAATAATTGCATACTACAAAAAAAGTTTAATTAGTTCGAAAAAATTAATTTTATTAATATTTTTATTTGACATTTTTTCTTATTATTTAGTTATATCAAATTATAGTTTTCAAGTATTTATGTAATATAAAATATTTAGATTTATGGACAGATCAGACGAGTTGAATAAAATTATTTAATTTAAAAAGCACTACTACTTTCCTTTTTAATGAGAAATAATAATTGATCAAATCTTTAATGATAAATATTTTAAATATTTAGATAAATAATACATTAAATATGAAATTCATTTTGAAATGACTTTTCAAAATATTCATTCAATTTCAAGTACAATCGTCACTACGATCTATATTCTACACATATTCAGCTTCATATATTTTTAATAAATAGTTCAAAGTGAAGAGTGATTGAAAGTTTTTTTTTATTGATCATTATAAAAGTTATACAAATCTTGAGTATATAAAAATGGTAAAAAAATAAAATATCAGTGCTTCATGATAATAAGTATAAAGTAAGATATAAGTAAATACCAACTTCAATTTTTCTAGTTACAAAGTTTTAAAAATGCAGTTATTTTTAATTTTACATCCATATTACATATTTCCTGTGTGTCCTATATTTATGTAAATATGAAAAAAAATTGTTTGATTTTCTTTTAAATAAATCAAATCTATAAACATTAATAATGCTGGATTAATAAAATTATTTGATTAAATTAATAATATCTATTAATTATTTTCTTTTAATAAAATATCAATTACATACGTTCAAAAATTTAGTATAAATATTTAAAAATTAATTAAGTAATTGTAAATAAATCTCAATTCATAATTTAAAAATATTTTTATAAATTAGTATATACTTTTTGATAGTAAAAATATATATTTGAATACATGCATGCATATACATAAATTAAATATTTTCTGAACAATCGTATAATTAAAAATACACTTTAAAGATATTTGGATGTGCCAACATTTTGAATTACATATTCCATCTCATAAATTTAAAGTATACAGATACTTTTCAAAAAATTATTATAAAAATACCAAATTTAATTGAATTTTCATGTCTGAAATTATGTGACAATCGTGTCTCTAGATAGCCAAATATAATAAAAGTATCATTTTAGAAATGATATAATGTTTTAGACGTATTACAATATTAATTTATATATATTAATTTATAATAGTATTAATAATTTATAATAAGATTAATAATTTATAATAAGATTAATAATTTATAATAGTATTAATAATTTATAATAGTATTTATTGTACATATTTAATAATGTTTTATTCTTTTTAAAGTAAAATAGTAATGTTATTAAACGTAGTGTAATTTGCTAATATTATACAAATAAATATTTTATGGATATAATTCTAGAAAAAACATAGACAACCATCTTATAACGTGAAAATGACCGTATTTCATCACAAAGGGATATTACAGATAACTATATTAGATGATATACGAACGCGTGTAAATACGTATTTTTATTTTTTCACAAACATCGAATTTTCAAAGTAAATATAAAACCGAATAATAGTATTTTTAAGTGTTAAGAATGATATCAGTTATAACTTTATAGATATAGAAGTTAAATTTGATATATAATAAGTTAGAATAATTATTATATAATTTATTAGCATTTGATATGATTATGTGTATAAAAATTAAATAATAACTTAAATTACCTAAACGAGAAGATATTACATTACTACATACTTATTATTCTACATATACCTTAAACACAAAATCTTATCAATAAATCAAGTTGTTGAAGTTTCCCGAGTGTTCTGTTCTGATAAAGTAGTTTTGAATAGTTTCTAAATAATAAAATAAATTCATTTTGTAACTAATTACATATATATAATTGTTTAAAGAATTTGTAACTAATAGTAAGGAGTACAGCTTATTATAATTTAAGTTTAATGTACAGGTATATTATATATTTAAACTGAGAATGAAATTTAAAAGATTCAGTTATATTTAAATTTTCGGAAGCAGCTATTTTAAGCAAAAATATTTTGTACTTTAATAATTACGATTAAAAAAGTCTATACTCGATGATTCAATTTAATTAAAGATTATATATTTCTTGATAATTTTTCAAACCTTTAATAATACTATTTATTATTTTTAATTTAAACAATACATTTTAATACCTTTGAGAAAAATTTGATATTCGTGACATTTATTATATTAGAAATTATAATTTTTAAAAAGAACTGATTATTTTTTAGCAAAATTATTTAATAAGTATCTATTTTCAATAAAATTTTGGAACCATTTATATAAAACATTAATGTATTATGCATTTATTAAAATAGTGCTTAATGATATATATATTTTAATTATAAAATATAAGATAGACATTGTATTCCTAAATTAAAAATAAAAGGAAAACTAAAAGAAAAGAATGAATCAACTATTAATAAAAAATTAATTTTATTTTTTACTTTTCGAAAACTGGCTTCTTTTCTAGAAAAAGTCAAGTATGTTTGATTTTATTGATTAATTTTTATTGAATATCTTTGATACTTCTTTTTATATGTTTAAATGTTTGTAGAATTCCGAAATACTAATAAACTTCCTATATTTTTAATTATTAAGTTTCATCTCAAATAAATAATATAAATAAAACTTATATAAATGTCTAATCTTGTTCCATGTGTTATCAAAGTCAATTTGAGGGTCGAAGCTATGTATAATTTTTAATAGCTTTTAAGATTAGAGATTAGTATTATTAAATAAAATATATTTACATTATTTTTCACGTTAAATTATACTAAAGGAGGTATTAATAATAATAATCAACATTGATAATTACAATTTAAATTTTAACTTTATATTCGTTGTTATTTTATATTATAATTTGAAGTCACATACAAATTATATTTGAAAATAAGAAATAATACATGGTAATACTAATACATGCATTAATGTTTTTTATTAATTTCATGAAATTAAAATATTATATTTTATTTAAAAGGATATAAACTTTTTTTATTTCTTGAAATCAAAATACTGCAAATGTAGAAGAAATATTAACAACTTTATCTAATATTTAATCAGTTTGAACGTTATTAAATTCTGATTAATTCTTTGTAAATAAAGAAAGATATATAGATTAGTAAATAATATATTATTATAATCGAGTGATATCGAATTTTACAATTTATATTTACTTATTAAATTCAATAGGTATTATTAAATTATTACCTCCGTTTCTGAGTTATTTAAAAACAATTATTATTATAAATTACATTTATAGTTCAACACGATTGATCGATCGTTATCCTATCGCTGTTTAAAAAATTTATTCGTGTTTATATTGATAAAACGATTATATAAGATTAATAATAGTTTTTAAGAAATCAAAAGATCGATTTAATAATTAATTAATGCCAAACTTATTCTATATTTAATTTTATATTCAAAATTTATAGGTGAAATTGGAGCCTAAGTATTATAAAACTGATTATATGATTGTTAATATTATTGTAACATTTTGTAATTTACAGTTTTATAATATTATACTATATTATTATATAATATTATTATAATATAATATATTATAATATTTTATATATTATATAATATATTATAATATAATATTATACTATACCTTTAAAAATTTAAAACAATAAAATGATTCTGACAAACATATGTTAAAATAATGTATTTATATTTATAAAATTAAATATAATACCAAAAATTAATAATAAAATTGAACAATACTAATAATTTCTCAATCTATAGTCATAAACGAAAAAATAGTTATATCGCTTAAAATCCTATTTTGTAAGTTATCTTAATTGATTTTAAATTATTAGTGTAAATTTATATTTATATTTTTAAAATATTTTACAAAATCAATATCATTAATTTAACATTAAAAATCATATATTTTGTTTTAATATAATTAAACATATTTTAAATAGTTTGGTTTCACAACTATTATCGTTTGATCAATAATATTGTTTTAATGCTAAAATAATCTATTGAACTTTATTATTAAATACATTTTCTTAAAATTAGTTCTATGATCTTTATATGACTTGATTTATATGATTTATATTTATATTTATATTATTTATATTATTTATATTTATATGACTTGATGTCAAGATTAAATTAATCCTATTTATTCCTGTCAAATTTTCGATTTTTCGTCTTTTATGAAGAGTCATAAAATATTTTTAAAAACTTGTTAAAAACATTTAAATCCGTTAATTAATAAAAAATGATTAAAAAATGATGTCTTTCAAATAATTTTAGCTATTTATTATGATATTAAAATATATTAAATTTAAATTATTATATTAAAAAATATATTAAAATGAAGATTTATATAAAGTGTGTCATATAAGCATTAAAATAGCATTCCTTATGAAAATTTAATGTCAATTTAATTAAAAATTTCAAAAATAATCTGAGTTTATTCTGCATTCTGGTGTTGACTTTATAAACTATTGGATGAGCTATTATCTGAAATACGCTCTACTCTATCGATACAGAATTAAATATTGCAGTTTATACTCTATATATATAATTGCAAGCTTATGCATCATCACAAAATTACATGTAACTTTCCTTTTATTCCTTAAAAATAAATTCATAAATTAATTAGTACTGTTACTAATAATATGAAAGTTTAAATTTGTAAATTTACACATGATAAAATTAAAAATGAAGAAACAAGATTTAAAATGAAAGACTTAACAATAAAGCTTGTATTGGCAGAAAATGGAAATTAGTCTCAAGTTTGGTACTTAAAATGTTAACATAATCATGGAATACATAGGTGAATTTATTGCTTTAGGCATTGATAGTATAATATTTGGCATATGCTTAAGACAGCATTTTTGTTATAGAAAGTCAATAAATGCAGTCAAAGTAAGTAATACGTTTAAATATATATTTTGAAAATTTTCATCTATTGAAAAATGATTTAAAAAATTTTATTTTTATATAGGATGCTGAATTTTATGAAGTTAATAATAACTTAATAAATCTTGTAGAAAAAACTCCAGAAAATAAAATTAAATATGTTGCCATTAGAGGAGCGGTTCAATCAATCGATGAACCAATATGTAGTATTTATAATAAAGTTGTTACTGGTGTGATTCATAAACTTACTTTAAAAGAGCATCTTGTTGTAAGGACAGCATCTGGTTATTGGTATATTTTTAACTAACCTATAAATATTAATTTGATTTCCTGCACTTGTATAATAGTAATTATCACAATTATAATTATATAATGAATTTTATAAATAATCAATGTTTGTAGGTCAGACCAAGAACATACAATGCAAGAAGTCTATAGTTCTGTACCATTTGTACTTAAAAGAGGGAAACATGCAATTGAAGTAACAGATTCATTGTCTGCTGAAATTTTAGATTTGGAAACCATTTCTGATATCTTTGAATCTAGTGCTCCTAGCTTTATCGATTATGTATGGGGATTTTTTACAGGTGCAATAATTTATGATTCGTCAATTAAGTAACTCATTGAATATAAGATAATAAAATATTTTTTTAGGGCACAGACAAAGAGGTTTACAAACAACAGAGGAAATGTTAAAAGAAGGATCAATCATAACTGTAATAGGCGAATTAGCAAAATCATCATCTAAGCATGGCTCTTTAGTTTTACAACCACCGGGGGATGGCACACCTTATTACCTCACAACTATGTCAATAAGTTCCCTGCTTCGAAAATTAGACGATCACAAAAAAGTTTATAAGTAAATAATTTATTGAGAATTTGAATTATTAAAAATATTTATTCTTATATTAAATATTATTGTAGATGGTTATGTCTAATATTTGGCACAATTGGATTATTTATTGGTGGTATTGTAGTAAGACGTTATTTAAAAGATAGACAAAAACAAAAATTAGCCAATGAATTGCGTAAATCTTTAGAACAATCTCGTAAAGAAAGAAGACAAAGGGTACGAGAAACAGATATTAGTCATGATCAGTTATGTGTGATTTGTATGACAAATCCACAAGAAATTATCTTACTACCTTGTGGTCATGTTTGCCTGTGTATAGACTGCTCTATTGAATACAATTCACCCTGCCCGATTTGTCGAGAAACTGTTACTCAAACAAATCCTGTTTTCTTTCCCTAAAAAGTAACAAGGTTTTTTGATTTTATAATTAAGAATAAATTTTGCGAATCAGAGAACAAATAAAAATAACGAAAAATTCTAATGTTTTAAAAAACGTAACTTATATTTATTGTTTTGTATATATAAAGTTTAATTTTAAAAATCTAAATTATTTTTAGCTTTGTACATCATTTCAGGTAAAATTAAAGAAGGTTTGATTTTCTTTGGATTTGCTTTTACTATAATTGGTCCTTCATCTGATGAATTCAACTGCTCTATATTCTCTGAGTGATTTATTGATTTAGATGGCGAATATTGGGATTCTTGTGCTTTGGATAATGGCTGAACATCATTTTTATTATCTATTGATAATGATTTTGAACACTTAGGTTCTTCCATTAATGTAGATGGTAACTGTGCTTTATTTGTACTATTCGAATTATCTATTGATTGTAACTGTAATTGTTTGGATAGTACAGTCGAAGATGATGGTAATGATTCATTAGCACCTTGTAATCGATCAAGTGGCTGTAAACTTGGAGTTTGAAGTTTAGTATTTGACGTTAATGGTTTATTGAAAGTATCATTTAAAAGATCTTTTAGTTGAAATTCAGAATTTGCAGGTTCTTGATCCGAAATTGATAAATGATCTAATCCTAATAATTTTGCAAAAACCTCTAAATCAAATATTTCATCATCATCTGAACTAGAATTTGTATCATTTGTCATATGTGGTTGTTTAGGTTTAGTATTTACTCTTAATTTTGATGGACACTTGCATATTATTTTTTCTTTTTTTGGCTTAACTTCAATATCAGATAATTGGTCATCAGAAGATTCTTGTAATATGGAAGATAAGAAATCATCAACTGTACGAGCTTGTTCTTCGCTCGTTTTCTCTTCTAATGTTAAGGGGGCAATATCTATATCATCAGATAATGTTGATTCAATCTTTGATTTACAATTTGTGACACATTCTGCTTCACATGATGCTTTTTTTTTATTTTCTCTTTTAATTTTTCTCTTACTTTCACGTTTATGCTCTTTCGCTTTAGTTTTATTCTCTGATCCATCATTTACTTTAAGACCCATAAGTTTTTTGGCTTTATTAGATTTTCCAATTCCTAGTTTTGGCATACCTGTATTTAAGCCTTCGAGTAAAACGCATGCTTTACATATTTCTTGACTCGCTACAAAACCGCAACGAATACATGTTTGTCGTTTAGGTAATTTTACAGAGGTTTTTAGTGTCATTATTTCACCTGCATAACAAGAATAAATATTATTCCAATAAATACAATAGATTTCTAGATATTTGAAGAAATTTATCTACCTGAATGAATGATATCAAGTATACAAGTTGGTCTAATCCTTTCAATTTCTTTAATATATTCTCTAGTATGTCCTCGATATGCATTTGGTGAATATATACATTCTGTTGAAAAATAGGCTAATTCTTTATAATGAGCATACATAACAATTTCCTTTTCATATGCGTATTTCAAAGGTTTACAACGAGGAATAGTACCTTCTCCCTCCTAAAAATTATTAAATTTTCTTTATTTAAATACATGATTATAATAATTATGCCTATTTATTAATACAGACAGTGATGATATTTGTACATCTTGATAATCTTGCCACATCTCCTCTTAGAACATTCATAATAACAGTTTCTGCAATATCATCCGCATTGTGCCCAGTAACAATCATATCAGCACCTAACATTTCAGCACCTCTATCTAATGCCTGTCTTCGAAAGACACCACAAAAAGTACAATTATTTTTATGACCTATTTGAGCAACAATTTCATCCATAGTCCAACCATATAAATCTTTATATGATAAGATTTTCAAAGGCAATTGATAATCATCTCTATTTTGTTTTACAGTTTCAAGACTATCGTCTCTATATCCAGTAATGCCTTCGTCAATCGATAATAAAAGTAAATTTAATCCATAATCGTATCGTTCATTCAAGAGTTTCAGCACATAGGCAAGCACTGTAGAATCCTTTCCACCAGAAGCACCAATTGCAACTTTATACCCACGTTTAAATAAATCTCCCTTTATTATTGTAACATGTATTTCCGCCTCAAAAGCAAAGAAGAAACATTGCTTACACATAGCATCTCCAGTTTTTGGTCTCTATAAGCACAAAGCATAAAAATTAAATTTATTTTGAAATCATTTATACATATGCAAGGAATTCAGTATTTTAATGAATTACTTTTAACACAGCTGGCTTGCCACAATCTGTCACATTACAAATAACTGGCATTTTTGTATAATGATCAGATAAAATAAAAAATTAATGATCCAGTCTATTCAAATATTTAAGACAGTATATGTTTTATATTAAATAAACATTAAAATTATTAATATACTAACATTGATAACATTTTACGATTTATATCATTGTCTCTAAAATATATTTTGTCGTACCAAAGAATAAACATAACCTTCATCAGAATTTTACGTAACCATTTAAGTGTGCTTATGCACATGGTACAATGAGATCAAACCAAAGGCCAAAATTTTAAATTAAAACAAATCTTTAATTACATGGGGACTTTTAAAGGCAGTAGTTATGAAAGTTTTTATAAAAATTAAAGTAAAGTACGTATAAATTAAGATTTAGCAAACCAAATTAAAATTTTCAAATTTCATTTCAATACATCCACAATTTGCTTTTATATACTATACTAATTATTCATTTAATTATTTTTAGGTTAGTATCCTCAATTATATTACAAAAAGAACTTGATTTCTCCATTTTTTTATTTTGTTCATAAGAAATACAAACTATGACTCATTAATACGATTGAGTTTTACTTACAATATATAATGAATATATACATGAATGAAATTAAATATATGCAATTTAGTAGTTAAATTATATAATTATATATTTGCAGTTATCTCTAATTAAAATTCCGAATTTTCCAATAACTTGAAATGTTATTAGTATCAACGGCATTAACGTTTAAATTTTATACATAGTGTTATCTTTAAAACAAAATACATATATTTTTTAGTAATTCATATATTTTAAATGACACTTAATTTATTAAAATGCTATTATTTTATTTTAACAAACTTAATCTAATTTTATCATATATTTAATTCTTGAATCATTTGCGTTTTGTGTAATTTCATTTTGTACAATTAACATTTATATTTATGAAATGTTGATTATATTATCTTCATTTCTAATGATTTTTAATACAAAAATATGCAGATTGTGCACAACTAATCTGCTGTTAAATAATGCAGTGCTCACAATCTTTTGTTCAGTAAATTAATAAACTTGAACGTACAAAAACAATTTATTATTATAAGAGATTAAAAATAAAAATAAAAACAGAAAAGAGATAATATAGCATTTTATTATTTAATAGAATTCAGTATCTTTCACGTACCTTGACTACACGCCAATGAACTTCTATTTAATTTAATTTTTTTTAATGAGCTCTGGTTTTAACTATTTGATGAAATTTATCAGAAATATTTGAATCTTTTATAATATTGACTTTCAAAAAAGTAAGATATTTATTTCTCATATGACATATTATAATTATAATTTTATAATTTCATAAATAATATTGACAAATTTTATATTAAATACAAATATGATTTAAACAAATAATAGTTATAATTTTAGTTTTTTAATCTTTAAAAGTAAAATCAATTAGTATATATAAGATCAAGTTGAATCCATACTTCTCTTCATTTGTATTTTATTGTGTATTGTTAAAAGGTATTTTGTTTTTAAAATACCTTGTATTCAAAGTTAAAATTTTAATTTATTCTCAAACTTAATCTTTTCGCTTTATTAAAATCAAAAAAATATTTATTATATTACATACATATGGACCTGCGTGCATTTTATATCTAACATTAATAGTTTCATATATACTTTATACTTGTGTATTATAAAAAATGATGAATAAATATAAACAAATAATTTCTTTAAAAATGTTTAAAAATTTGATACATCTATTGGTAAATATAAATGCATAGAATGTTCTATATTTCTATAGATTAAATATTTAAATTATAAATGTTACAGTTATTATACTGTATTACAATTTTATTATAATTTTCAATTGAAAGTATTTTTATTTGTTTATCAACACATGTATTTAAATAATTTCATATTAGCTTTATAAGATTATAATTCGAATCTGTATACAAGCATACAATTACATCAATATTAATTTTTAATTTTAAATAATTTTTTTCGTAATACTTTTGAATAATAACTACATTTTCAATAAAATTTCTTCATGAACTAATAATAAATATAAATGATATCCTAGTTCTTGAAATCAAACATTTAAATTAGCTTAATTTCCATTCTCTTATACAAGTATTTTTTTATTATGTTAAATTATATATATATAATTATTTATTAATAATAAATTATTGTATGAATTAAAAATTATATTCATTTAATATATTAGAAATATACTTACAAAACAGAATCAAACCAAGTTAATTTAAATGTCTGTTTAATAAAAACTAGTTTATGATGTGTACATATATATATATATATATACTTAAACATAATAAAGCATGGAAGTAAAATATAAAAGCTTTAAAATTAATTTTATAGTTTCATTTATCTAATAAATTTTCATAAAATTATTAACCATTTATTGCCGATATTAGTTAGTTGGCTATGTGTAATTAAAATTCTATATAAAAATTTGTTTATTACATAACTTTTGTTTTCTTATAATGT
>JAPYYT010003799.1:0-11669 GCA_030522565.1 Ceratosolen corneri | reverse complement strand
TCACTTTCATAATTTCTTCTAGGCGCGACCACGTGCACTGCACATTTCACTTGAATATTGTTCTCGGTCTTTCTCGCGATGACCGTTTAGTCTTCAGTCTATAGAACTCTTTTATTCGCGGGTTTTCCCCTGCACTATTATATTCGTAAACATTAATGATCAGATTACACGGCGCCGACGAGACGGTTGGTTTATTATACGGATTCCCGAACAAACACAAAAATGAATAAATATTATTTGTAAGGAACACTTAATTCTATTTGATAGCTAACTTATGAATTATTAACATATATAAAACTAAATATAATATGTTATCAAAATAACTTGAAATCAATTCCTATTACTCTAATATTGATACTCTTATCTTGCGCACAAAAAGATTGAAACTTACATTAAAGTACAAAAATATGCGCTTTTAGTTGTTCTCATATTCTGTTTTCAACAATAATATACACACTCATGCGCCAACTCTCCATTCCCTTCAATCTCCACCTTCGCATCCATCATGACCGTCTGTCTTTTGTTATTTCTATATTTCCATCCCATTCTTCACGTCTCACTCTATTTCTCGTTGCATTATATTCGTTATCGGTCGAATAAGCGGAAAAACGACAAACGTCAAATCCTTCAGTGATGCGACCACTACCAGTATCATACATAACAACATTGCAAAAGCAAAGCGGAGACAGCAAGAAAGACACTATCCTGAGAACCTCACCCTTCGATTGAAAGCTTTGCTTCTGCGTCGTATGCGCCGTCACGAATAAAAAAATTCATAATAAAGCTTGTCTGTTAGCCTGATATTTCGATTACAAAGACTTTCAGAATAATGCTTTTCACAGAAAATTAAGGAAACAAGGTTTAATAAGAATCATTGAAAAACTCAGAACTCAAATTTTTCTATTCAAGTAAAAAAAAAGTTAAAAGGACTTACCTTTTCTTATTTGGTTCTCTTATTTTTTTATTGTAATCGATATTACTAACATTATTATTATATACTATTATTATTATTGTCGGCTTTGTTATTCTTCAAATTTTACATTCTCTTTTCCTATCTTTTAACTTATTTTACATATTTTTTATTACAAATTTTGAAAAAATTTAGTAGAAAAAGCGTACAGCAATTTCCAAAAATCGGACGTTATTTGTGTCGTTAAAAAAGAAAATCTAAATAAATTTATAAAAGGAAATCTATCTTCCAATATAATATATGAGATTACCTCACTCGGTTTTTCGAAAATTATTATAGTTTTAAAGAAGCGATTTTTGCGTTATTCCCTTATATAGCTCTCATATTCTATTTTGATTTTAATATTGATCTAATATTAAGCTTATATTGATTTTTGACATTATTAATAATATTTTATATTTTAAAATATATGATATATTAAGACGAATAAATATAAACTAAATCTGTTTAGAAAGCTATATATGGAAGAAGAAAATGTTGTCGAATCTAAATAATTATTTTCAAATTATTGTAAGATCAATTATGAAATTACAAGAATTATAAAAATTAAAAAAGAAATCTCTTTAAAACTAAAGGAATAAATTTCGTAATTTGTACTAAGTATCACATTTTTATTAATTTTTTTTTTATTTTAATTTTAGAGATTCAAGTTTTCAGTGGCTATTAAGATAATGTATTAAAAGTTGAAAACCACAAACAGTTCATATCTCATATACAATAACTCATCTTTCCTTCATAATATAATAACGAATTCATTTCATACTGTTTATAACATATTTATATAAGCAGAAAAGGTTTAAAAATGTTTAAAATATTTAAAATGGTAGTAATATTATAAATTTCATATTCCGAATCAAATACTTCAATAATTCAAATTATAAATATAGTAGTTCTAATAAAATAAGAAATTATGAAGTTGGAAATAGAAATATAATTATTGAACAAAATAACTGATTGATTTTTTTACTATATGTAGTTCATTTTTCTTGACATTTAACTGACTCTAATTTAAAATATTAAGTCATATACAAAGTTTATTGACGTACTCTTTCATAGTATTTTCTTTAATTACGTATACCATTTTATTGTAAAATCTATTTGATTGTAAAATTTACCAGTTATATAACTTATTAGCAAAATTTAATTATTTGTTAAAAAAGAAATTTTTGTTTTATGAATAAACGGATGCCACTTAATCAAATTACTTAATTAAAAATTAATTCAAAAAGCTGTATGAAATCATGTATTAATATTGTTTAACGAATCATCAGCAATTTATTTTTTGAATTGAAAATTGATTATCTTGATAAAGAGATTATTCGATGAAATTCACTCTGGACTAGAAAATTTAATTGAACATAACGATATTTTACAGAACTAGTTAATAGATATAACAGATTATAACTGAAATAAATTCAATATTCGAAAAATATGTTTGTTGAAATTAAAAATTTATATCTTTAGAAGTATATATTCAGATAAAGATAAAAAGAATTAATAAATTCATTCATTTGAAATATCTATCAATCCAAGTTATATAATAAAGTCCTGTAGTAAATTATCAAAAGTATCAATATATTTTTTAAAAATTATCAAATATTTATAAATATTTTTCATCGTACTTATCAATGTTGATAATTTATATGCCAAAGAAATTACAATTATATTCAAACTTGAGATAAAATGAATAAAAATTAATCAAATTAATTTATAAATATTCTCTCTTTCTCTCTCTCTCTCTCTCTCGGTGCGAGTGTGTGCATCTGTGTCCAGATTATTTACATATATAAGAGGTAGATATAACTATTAATGCATTTTTTTAAATATAAATGAAACTATGGGATTCTATTTGATTACTACATTATTTATCACTTACCAAATAAAAAGTATTAATTTAGAGTTATACCTTAAAAAAAACTTTCATGTATTTTTTTATTTTATCAATATTATGCCAATTATTACAAAAGATGGCAAAACAAATTGATATTAAGAATTAAGAAAAACATTTAATTTTTCAAATTTTCTATAATTTTAAAGTAAGCTTATAAAAATATAAAAATGTTTATTGGTATTTAATAGTATATTTTGTATATGTTTAAATGTATTCAGACATCTAGATAGTATTTGCAGAAAATGTTTGAGTATAACAGATTACTGAAAATTTAAGATATACATATATGAGTTTAAAAAATAAATGAAAATGTCATGTTTAAAAAAACAATGTTAGTTAATTTTTTCATTTTTTGAAATGTATACAAACCTGAAAAGAATATTGCTATAACTTAAATATTTTAGTAATTTTATGCCTACTTTTTTCAAAATAATTGCATTATATTTTTTTAAAAATAATACTTGATTAATATTATTTTTTACAGCACTATATAATGAAATTAAATATAAAACAGAACTTTCTAAATAAATATTTTCAGCCTATTGTAATAGAAAATATTGTTTATTAATGCGCTAATATATTTTTAAGATAATATATTCTTTGATGATTAAAAAAATTATGAACATTTTAATCTTTTTAAAAATTTATTATAGTTTCAATTATCTATTAGAGTAAGATTAAATCATTTTGATTAAAAATAAAAATTGCATTAAGGTATATTGAGTAATATGACTTGTATTTACTGAATTAAATTTGTTTTTTCTACTTTATAATTAACAGAATCAAGTTTTATAAAAATTTTTGTTGTCATTAATTGTTCTAAAGTATGAAGAATAAAATTTTTTTGGCTAAAAAATATTAATTGACTTGATAATTAATATTTAATTTATTATTTAATTAAATTCAGAAAAATTCTGTTTTAATTATAAAGTTAAAATTTAATTACGCTCTTAACAGATATTTATATATATAAATTTATATTATAGTTTTAAACGTATATTTATAGAAGATATAAATTAAAAAAAAAAAAATTATGTTTAAATTTATTATTTATTATTGCATTTATTATTTAATATAATACTTTAAAAATTATTATGTTATTTAATAATTAGTATATTCTGAGTGTATAAAAATTTTATTAATAATATTCACATAGGCCTTTTCATCTAGAAAAGAAAATAACAAGAATGCATTTTTATTAAAATTCTGTTACACATTCTATATTTCAGCGTTCTCAGCCAATAATTTATGCTACTTAAATATCATAGAACAAATTGAGCATTTTGAACATAAAGAATGATTGGGATGAGAGTTCAATTAGCAATTTATATTACAATATTATTTTTTGTAATATATTTAGTTTTATTTTTAGTAATTTTTATTTAGTTCAGTTTATTTAGTTATCACTGTAATGGACATTTGAAAAAAGACTGTCTCTGCTTGCAGAGCTTAAGATGTCAATGGCACAGTATGATTAATGGATAAGGAACCCTCGACATATTACCATCCCTACGCGACATGCATTATTATCATGTTTTTTCAAAAGCCAGAGATACAAGGCGAATGAACATCCCACGTGTTTACCGGACTTTAACATGCACTGCTTCAGCAACGAATCTGCGACCTCACTGAGTAAGTATACATGTCACTATGATAAATAATTTACACTGTTGATGCGATTGAGTTACCTCTCTGTCTCTTAATTAAGAATACGTCATTAAACTAGGTCAATATTTACAAACACCTTATGCTCATTGCGCATTTTACTTTTATCATCTAACAAAGGATATTATTTGCAGTATTACTCTATATTACCGACACAAAATATTGATTATTTTTTAAATGTCATTCATATACTTTACATGGTATTGAGTACTTTCATTTAAAGAAAAATAATTTTAATAAAATTTTAATATTTTTCATAGACTTATATATAACTTATATATATATATAAGTAAAAAATAAATATTAAAATAAAATCTAATATTTAATTAATTGTATATCATTCTTCGATGATTTTTATATTAATTTTTATTTATTAAATTTACCTGAAACGAAAATATTAATTTTAATTATAGAATATCAAATAGTTCTAAATTGTAGTTTAGAGTTAGCTGTTACTACGTCAATTTTATCATGAAAAATATGTATATAAAATGCTTTTCTTTTGTTTTGTACAGTTTACAATTAAACATGATCTCTGAATATGAACAGACTTAATAAAAATAATATATATATGTGTGTCTCTCTGTGTGTGTGTGTGTAAAATATGTAAAAGAATTACATATTTATTAATTTTACTATATAACCATTTGTATGGTAAAATTTTCACACATAAAATAAAGAATTATCTAATTTTTAAATTAATCCTCACAAAATTACACAGATGTACATAAGAGCATGTCAGCAATAATATGTATTGTTATTGTTAAAAAATATCTTTATATATATATACATATACGGATATAATTTTGTAATATTTTTCAATTATAAAATATCCATAAATATTAAAAACATCATCTGCACATGCTTCCATTATTGTAGATTTAATTGATAAAAATTTTTTATAGTACAAATGATTATTTAATTTTCTTATTAAAATGAATGTAGAAATAAATGAAAATTATTCTTAGTTTTGTATTAATTTATTTCTTATTTAGCTATTTATAAAGTAATAGTTTAAAGTCATAATTATTAATATTTTTATTATTAAACTAAATAATTCGAACAAAAATCTTATACAATTCAGGGTGAGTTAAACACATACCTAAAATGTTTACATTCTTAGTTTAAGTCAATTATTACTTTAAAATTTATTCTAAAAATGTAAGATGGTAATATTAGGAAAAGTAATTATTTCCGCATCTACTACTTTATTTTGCGTTAGAAGTTTTTATCAATTTATAATTGTGGTTCGTCGTAAATTGATGGTACTATACGTATCATCTTTAATAAATATGTCCAACAGAATTTTGATCTATTTTCTAATTAACTTTAATAATTACTGAAATTATTTTTCACTTATAAAAATATACCTATATAATTTTATTAATATCGACTCAATACAAAGTACGTCTCTAATAGCTTTCTAAGTTTTAATTATCGCATATATGATGCTATTATAATTTGCTAGTAATATAAAATTGTGACTTAATTATTTTAAATTTAATTATACTTATACTCATATTCAAAAACTTTTGTAAATCATTATAAAAATATTATAAATATTATATATCCTACTATGATAAAATCTTTCATTCTTAAAGCTTTTTGTTTTGCTTTAGTTGAGATAAAGAAATTAATTTTACTTTCGAAAGAACATAAATAGTATTTATAGCTATCATCTTAAAAATCGCTTTAAAATCTCTAAATATATTTAATATCTATGAATACAGATTAATGTTAATTATTATTAAGTAATATTAATCATTTTTTTAATTTATGACTATCATAAAATAATATAAATATTCTTACATTAAAAATTATAATTACCTGTGCCATTAGTATGTCATTAGTATAGTACACGAACTTTCAAATGAAATAAGTTGATTTTTATTTATTAATCGTCTAAAGTCAAATACTATTCTCTATTACGCATGTAACAATACGTATGAAATTATCATTATTTCTTATTTAAATTAACAACTTGAATAAAAACTGGTATCAAAATACAGTTATAGGCAGAACAACTTGATAAAAATTTTACAAAAATTTCTGGCATAAATGTATTATCAGCTCAGCTTTATCGGTCAGTAAAATTAAGTAATTACAATGATTTTAAATTGGGTAGCTTATCTGGCCTATTCGATCTCTGTCATTTAGAATATTTAAGCAAGTAAATAAATAACAATGTAGGTTGCAAGAGGATCAAAATTCGTGTAAATTCTGCAACTCAGCTTTGTAAAAGCCGAGTATTAGGAAAGTGCTAGTACAAGAAATCCAAATTTCAATGCTGGTAACGACGGTTGATATTGATATATCTTGAGTCTTCCCACAAGGAATGTTCACATGAGTGGTCGATTCAACTTGGCATTCAACGTTCTTCCTTCTTTCCATCATCAAACTTGCCCCCCCCTCTCCCGACTATTTGAAATCCACCCTTTTACGAAGCTTCCGCTTTTCTCATTGCAGAAGAAGTAGCGAGGGTTGAGGACGAAGAAGAGGAAGCATCGATGTTCATGTCCGCAGCTGGAGCAAAGGTTGTGGGATGTAGTTGACGTTGCTTCCAGCTCGTGAGAAGGAAAGTTAGGCGGTGGCCGAGGTGGCGAGGTGTTCCAAACCGGCGGCGAGTAGAGGAAGGAGTTCGTGGCACTTGGAAGGACGAAAGCAAAAGGAGCTGCAACCGGTAACGAGAGAACCAGGACTCACAGTAATAAAGCGTGCAAAACTGAGCGTCCGGCCTTCTAATATACAAATATATGAGCACACCTGGAAGAGGTGAAGTATTTCCAGCGAGGCTGCAACGTGCAAGCGTGGGTGGGCAAAGGGCACAAACGAGGAAGAAGCGAGGAAGAAAGTCGAAAAAGGATGAATATAACGCTGGCTGTGACGAGCTTGCTGCCGGACCTAAACAACAGTCTGCTGGAGGCTAACCTTACTGGCTGGGATGATGAGTACAAACTCGGCCGTCAGTACACCCTCTGGCAGGTCATTCTCATCAGCATCGTTGCAATCTGCCTCAGCCTCGTGACCGTCATCGGCAATATTATGGTCATGGTCAGCTTCAAAATTGACAAACAACTTCAAACTATTTCGAACTATTTCCTCTTCAGCCTAGCAGTAGCGGACTTTGCCATTGGCCTCATATCCATGCCACTTTTTACCGTATATACGGTGCTAGGTTATTGGCCCCTCGGTTCTCACATTTGCGACACGTGGTTGGCCCTCGACTATTTGGCTAGTAATGCTTCCGTACTCAACCTTCTCATAATCAGCTTCGACAGATACTTTTCCGTCACAAGACCACTCACTTACAGAGCTAAGAGGACGACTGTCAAAGCCGGCATAATGATTGGTGAGTTGCAATTGAAACACATCATTATCTGATTTTTTCGTCGTAGTCGTTTAACACATCCTCTTACATCCATACGATAAGCATTAAAATTTACAACCCAATCTTTAACATATTTACTCTTAACTAAAGACAGACAATTAACAATCTGTAAAAAATGTCTTAGTTAAATCTAAAAGATAAATATCAATAATAAAAATAATTTAGCAGTACTATTAAATATATATTGTAGGTTTACATTTAGAAATTACGACTTCGAAAAGATGTTAATAAAAGCAAGTGTTCAATTAAAATAATAAATTGTGCAATTATTTTAAGAATTAGAAGAAACGTATTTTTACTCAATATAATTAATGTTATAAATATTATCAATATAATTGAATCAATTTAAAAGATGTATTTCATTCTAAAATTCTAATCAATTTGCAATACTAATCAAGTCTATTTTTAAATAAATTGGATAAAATACTCAATTGTTATAATATTGTATTGATTGATTTTAAAAATATACAAATTTTAAAATAAATATGTTGTATGAAATTTAAAATTCCGTAAATTTAAAAAGATTGAAAATGTATTCTATAAATATAATTGGCTTTTTTTTGTTGAATGTGTATATATATTTTTTTAAATAAAACATAATAAAAATAAAACCTTTGTACAGAGATTGTAACTTGAAATTGTATATATGAAGAACTTTAAATTGTGTATAAATATATTTATAATTTTAAGTTTTAAGAAATGCAAAATATTTTCATACCTTGCATTAGTAAAATCATACGCCATGAAAGTGACATACGACAAAAGGAAACCACTATCTTATATTAGGATATGTATTAGGATGTAAATTGTTTTCGACGCAACGAGTTCGCGAAAATAATCCTCCGACATCACAATCGAGCAACATAGAAAGAAACAGCCTTTTTTAATCACAAACGAATGGAATATATTTTATCGATTGCAGCGAGAATAGAACCGCGAGAGAGAGAAGATGTTTCGTTGCCTCCGTTACTAACCACTTATATAAACACTCTTGCACGCAAGCTCACAGAAGCGGTAGTCCGATACTCGTATACGCAGTCAATGCAAACTCAAAACATATTTCTGATCATAACTCACTCAACGCGCTAGAGACCAAGCCGACTAGTATATATGCTAACATTCTTTTACAGCATGCGCTTGGGGAATATCACTCCTACTCTGGCCACCCTGGATATATGCCTGGCCGTACATTGAGGGCGAGCGCACGGTACCGGAATACTCGTGTTACATTCAGTTCATCGAGACCAACCATTACATTACATTCGGCACGGCCATAGCCGCGTTCTACGTTCCCGTAACCGTGATGATCTTTCTCTACTGGCGCATTTGGCAAGAGACAGAGAAACGACAGAAGGATCTGCCGAATCTGCAGGCCGGAAAACAGGATGCCAGTAAGCGGAGCAACTCAAGGTTCGTTGAATAAGTTTTGATAATTACATTTGAAGTCCGGCGACTAATGGTCTTGTATTCTTTAAGCTGCGCACGCCCCACAAGGGGTTGCGAGGTACAGGGCAAACAATTGTTTTGTATGTATGGTGAGAGAAAAATTAATTTCTCTGAATGTTAATTTGAACGAAACTTCAAGCTTAATATCATGATTAATGAAATTGTATTTTAAAAATTTGTACAATCACTTTGTTGTTATTAACTAGGATATGTAAAATTTAATTTTTCATTTAAAAAATTACTTTGATTATTGTTCAGTGGATAATGAGAAAAATATTATTTTTAATTTTAATATTATTTGGAAGTTTTTACAAATAATTTGAAAAATTTATGAAAACTGACTGCCATCTTAAAATGTCTGATTAAAATGAAACGTGTCACTTTGGTAAGGGTACAAAATGACTATAATTACAAAATGTGTATTGACTGAAAACTACAATTGAGTTACAAACTTAGTAGTCTAAAACTTTTGTAAGTAAATGGAAACTTAACAAATAATATATTAATATATAATATTAGAGCGTTTGTTCATTTTTAAAGAGAAAAATATCGTCTAATAACTATTGTTTTGATTCTATTCGTGATGTGAGAAACATGGTATATTTGTAATCATATTTGTACAAAATATAAAAATAAAATAATTTTTAAAATGCTCTTTTACTATGCTTTATGAACAGCATTTTCAATATTTAAAATATGTTTCATTAATTTCACAAAATTCAATTACAATTTATTACTATAATGTATCTTAATAACAAATAATTAATCAAATATAATCGACTTTTTATAAAATATTGTATCCGTATATTTATATATTATTTTTAAATATGGAACATTAAGAGTCTATAAAACTGAAGTGCCTGAAAACGAAATAATTTTAAACACAAATTAAATACGATTTTTATATATTGTATTTTATAATAATGCTAAAAACATTTAATTAAGTGGAACAAATAATTTATATTATACGTGCTAAAATTCTTAGAAATTATGGTAATATTACGTGCACACATTCAATTAAATTAATTTTATTTTACTATTATAATAAAAACAAATCTTAGGGTAAATAATTATAGTGAATTATATTTTTCATTATAAAAACCATTAAGTATATATAGAAATAATAAATATGTAAATATTAAAAATGTGATACACGATAATTCAATTGGCATATTATTCAAATTTCGTATTTAAAAAATTTTTTATAACAATATATGATTATACCTACGTCAGTAGCTAAGCAATAAACTTTGTACAAAGTAATAAAATTCTATTACAAAGTAATAAAATTCTATACAAGGTAAAAAGAATTGACCAATAAATTACAAATAATTTTAGTTATTAAAAATAAATTAATATTTGCATTAATACTATAATAACTACTTTTAAAGATTAAGAAAACTTTTAAAGAATTACATTATTTTGCTATCGGAAAATCAATATCTAATATTTAAATGTTTATGATAAAGAGAAAAATATTTTTAATTAATTATAAAATATTTTAGCGTAAAATAACATAGTATCTGCATATAAAATATTGTTTTAAATACTATAATTCAGGTAGTAAAACAGTCTTTAATTCCTATATTTTTTAAAGTATTGGTTAATAATAAAAAATTTATTTGTTTAATTTTAAAAATATAAAAATGTTAATATAAAAGTTTATTGCTTACAATTCTAATATAATCTTGTAAATTATTTATATATTAACCAAATATTATGGACAAATGAAATTTGTATGAAAAATATAAAAAATTATTATAAGTTTATTAATTATAGGAGCTTGCGTTTACTATATTTTAAAGTAATATTTAAAGTAATATTTATTTTAAAACTAATATTTAAAGCATCAGGTTTTTGTATTATAAGCTTTCTGTATTATTAGTAAGTGTTCGCGATTCCGATAGAATCTCGAGTCGTCACTTGTTAATATTTGTTTACTTTTAATCGTGACTCTTGCCATGATATTCGGATATCATTTTACGACGTTTACTTTCAAATTATTCTGTTGGAATGTCTCATACTTCGTGATTGCTATACTCTGTTTATACTCCCATTGTTTCCAGGAAAAGCGTTGTGAGCTTTAGAATTGTCGCGCGCCTAGTAACAAGGCTCCCCCCCCCCGCCAGCGTCGCAGCCGTCGCCCCTTTTACCCCTTACCCACGCGGCTCCGCAAGTCCTGTTCTTCGTCTCTCAGTTTAGTGGAAAAATTCGTTATCCCCCACCGCTGTCGCCGCCCTAGCTAGTCCTCTTACTATATAATAGGACCGCAAGCTCGCGACAGCGAGAGAGAAAATCTTGCGACCGGT
>JAPYYT010003798.1:0-11671 GCA_030522565.1 Ceratosolen corneri | reverse complement strand
AGCGGCGGCAGTGGCGGCAGCGGCGGTGGCAGGAGTTGGTGGGGCCAGGAGGCAGCGGCGGCGGCTGGGGGCCGGCGCGCGGGAAGGGCGGGGGTCGCGCACGTGCGCGCGCGCGCCCCAGCGACATCTGGCGAGCGCTCGGGAGCGAGAGTGGATGCTCGGGCGCCGCAGGCCTCGTTCACAATGGTCTCGGGAAGCGTCCTCGTCTTTGCAAGAGCAGCGTTGTGTGCGCGCGGCGGAACTGCCGCGGGAAATCCCTATTGGCTGTTGCGCATTTTTCCACTTTAAATGGCCTTTGTTCCGCAAACTAGGGGCTTGCCTTTGTACGCTACGCACTCGTCATTAAAAGCGACGATGACAAGCTAAACGAAAAGTAACGGACTTTCATTTAATACGAGGTCAAAGCTCCTCAGCTCGGCTATTATTAAGGAGAGCGTGGATTTGTAAAATAATAAGGTTAGTGTCGGCTGACGGTCGGTTGTTTGGGTCGAAGCGCAGCGTCGTTGCGCGAATAGCATTTGCAGGAATTCGACAGATAAATAATGGAAAATTCGGATTAATCGTTAATTGAGGGGTCAGTCGGGCTTATTACGTAAAGTGAAACTATTATTCCTTCTCCGTAGCGGCTACTTGGCCACTGAATTTATTGCAATTAATATAAGCGGCTTGGATGAATGCGAGTCTCTGTAAGAAAGTCGCTTTTTAATGAGCTGAAGCTTGAAATGTGTCGAGCAGCGATTATAAAAGCGTGCTGTAGAGGGAGAGAGAGAGAGAGAGAGAGAGAGAGAGAGAGGGTTATTAAAAGTGTGGGGATTCGCGTTATCTTGAGCGAGACTTGGCGAGAGGGATCTAGTTTTCGGAAGTTGTCTTGCATTTGCAAAACGAGGCTCTTGCCCCTCTACGCCCCCCCCCCGATGACGTGAGAATGAGAAAAACAAAAATCAAGACTTTCACGCACTCGTAGCTTCGAGCCGCGAGCGAGTCGCTCTCTTATATGAAAGTGCCGCAATCAAAATAGATAATTTCGTAATAAAATTGCAATCCGAGCGGATAGATCCTGGATACATAAGGGGCCTTGAACGTTACAGCGAGTCGTGCGCCATCGGAGAAATTGCGCCTGGGGGGGGGGATTCTTTTCTCCTTACATCTCCCTCCCTCTCTCTCTCTCTCTCCCGAATCTTTTGATGTGGGTACGCATCCCAAAGGAGAATTAGCCAAGTACTTGGAACACTTGGTTGATTCATTCGGTCTTTCGACACGCTCCCACCAATGTATGGCGTGCTTATCCTAATGAGCATTTTGTTTGTTTACGCACGTTATGCGTGCGACAATACTATCTTCGGAAGTTGCCGTATGAGAAATCGAGAAGCTACAAGCGATTTTTCTGCGTTGCTTAGCATATCACGTGGGCAAACAGGATTGGCACAAAAATTACCAATCCAACTATTGTGGATAAAAGATTTGCATTGTCATTTTAAATAAATATTTGTTGAGATTTAATGTATGGGAGGCGATGCGCCGTGGCTGCAATGAAGGACCAACGATTTAATGAGCCGTCAACAACTGCCAGAGAAGCTGCCTTTCTTGCCATGAAATTGCCATTTTATTCATTTCATCGGCGGTAAAAAATTGTTTAATATGCGAATGAGCTACGAATTTACGTTTGAGCAATTGTTGCCCGAAATGCAATATATCTGATTATATAATGTAATAACTTTTTCTTTTTTTCATCGAGCGAGCCTGGTAAATACAGTAATGTGCCAGCAGTCGGGTAATCGGCGTTTTCGCATAAACGTCGTAAATGTGAGCGGAGCTCCTGCGCACGCAAACACACTCAGTGGCTTTCAAATTAGCGTAGCTAATTGATCATCGCGCAAAGCATATTTGCACTAGCGCGGGCTCTTTAAATATTTCGCGCGTCTCGTAAAATTGTAATACTAGCCGGAGCGGCACTGGTTCGCCACGAGAGAAGAAGAACTAAATGCGTTGATTTCGGGGAAATTAATGGCCACGATTACGTAAAGCTCTCTGCCTTGCATTAAATACAATATTTCGCGGCACTTATAGATCGCAAGCCTAATATTAACTCAGTATAAATCGAGAGTTTTATCATAAAGGTCAAAGCGATAAATCATTTGCATTTTCACGTAATTTCAGCAACAGCGAGCAATCTCTAAAATTACGAGCGCACGTATATAATTAACAAGTGCAATTGTCATTTATCAATCGTCAATCGTCCAGCGATAATAAACTCTTCTTCTTCTCTCAATTTCGTTGCTCAGTCGGTAAGGCAACGCGTGCCCATCAAGCCAATACAATTTGACTTTATAACTGACAAGTCCGATAATACGAAGCACATTGCAGCCCCTTCCACCTTAAGAATTAAGCGCACTTGTTACTCTTGTACGTGGGCTGAGTAACTTGACTAACTATCCAACGAAACCATCCCTATTAAAATGACATCTCCCATCATTTCCCTCCAACTATTATTGCGTTACTAATTATGAGCGCGACATTTGTCTCCTCTAAAAATCCAACATCAATTGTCACGTCAAAATGCGTGCGCGGTCCTTTCGCGGATCCCAACCCCGAGTATCAGTCGACTGTTTGTCTCCCTCTAGATGGCCGTAAGAGAGAGAGAGCCCATTGCAGATGCCGCGGTGTGGAAAGCGAAAGACTTGCCCTTTTCTTAGCTATTCTTAAGTAGTAGCGACGGCGGCTTACGTAAGGCTTACGTAGGGCTTGCGTGGATGGGCAGGTGGACAGGTAGGAGGGTAAGGTCGGCCCGTTTGTTCGCCTCCTCGGGTCATCGCCGATTTGAAATTCGCTCGGCTTTTTCCAGCGCCGTTCCTCTCTATCGCGCGCCTCCTATTATCCGGTTTCCGTGTCAAGGCGACGCGCCGAATGACTCTCGGCGCTTGCGTGCGTGTGCGTGCCCGTGTCCGCGCTGCGCGCTGAAGGTGGCGGCGTAGGACGGTGGTGTGGTGGGGGAGGGGGGGCAGGCATCTTAACGATATCAGCCGGTTGCGCGCATTAGACAGAGGAGGATCGCTCGAGTGCCGAGGTGCTGGCGTGTGCCTGGAACCGCGTTGATCGTCTCCGTTCTCTTCGCGGATGCGGCGAGGAAAGCTGAGCGGCGAAGGCACGCCGGTTTAAAATCCTCGGTCTCACACTAAATCGCAATTCCAGCTCGAATCGCGCGCGCTCGCGTAATACAATTCAACTTGTTAGCGCTGGCTTCGTCCCGAGAAGCTTTTTATAGAGCCGCGTGCGTCAACTTACTTACGAAGCGCGCGTTTATTTATTTCTCGATTAAGATTGTGATTTAGGTTACTAAGAACGGAATAATGCAAATATTATTATCTGGCAACGGGGATTTAGCAGCGGCTGCTACGTTGCACGAGCTCCAAGGTTCGGCCCTTTTGCGGGGGGAGTGGGAGGAGAGGCCGCGGAGGGCTAGGGGACTCACGGAGAGCCCTCACTCAACGCAATTGTCCGCTGCGATTGAAGTATCCTCGCGTAATGCGCGCTAGATTCGCGTGCGCATTGCGTGCTCGAGAGTCCTCGCACCCCGAAGCTCGTGCCCGCGAGCACTTTGCATTATCCAGCTTCGCCGGGGTGGGAAACCCTTGGGCCCTGCGCGAGTCCTAATCACTTGGTGCGCCAGCCGCGCAATGAATTAACGGAGGGGGGGGGGGAGGCGAGCTTGGGGCTGCGGATGAGGTTGGAGTTGGCTCGTCTCGATAATCGTCCGGGGCACGACGCCACCAATCAGCCCCCATCCGCGCATAAACAAGTCCAAAACTCGGGGAGCTGGGTCAAGCTCCAGATGTAGAGCCTCCTCGCGACTCCCCTTCCACCGCCTCGCGCCTAATGTCGTATTCGTGAAATCGCTCGACTTAATCTCGCTCTTTCCGGAATGTTTCTGCTCTCGCACTCAATTACGCCTATTTTCCTCGGCGACGAAGGCCTCCTCCCTTCTTCTCTATTTCTCCTATTTTTACTTTGTCCCCTTTAAGTGAGCGAGAGTACATGAGCGAGTCTCGAGGCTTTCACTTCGCGCTCGGGGAAGTCGGAGAGAAAACTCATTGCTGACGGAGCGCTGATATATTCGACCTGCGCCTTTGACTTCGTTTCCTGTCTAATAAGTTGGGGATACGGTGCTTGTCTTTTATTTCCTTTCTTTTTTTTTTATTCTCTTCTTCTTTTTTTTTTTCTTCACTCCCTCCCTGTCTCTCTTTGCTCGCTTGGGAATGGACTCTACTTAATGTAAAACTGTCCTCCTGCGATTTGATGGATCGGAGCTTTATCTTCGTGTACTTTGTTATTTAGGTGGAGGGAGGCGTCTCGCGCAACAACTACAATTAGCGCACTTAGTTAGAGATTTTGCGAGGCGTATTAATAAGCTTTTGCTTAAAAGTTACTGTCGCTATTAAAAAAGTGCAGTTAAGAAGGAGGAGTTTGCATAAGTTGGCATAAGATTGCAAGTTTATCATAAGTGTTTGATATGAGTCTTGGATAGGTTGTGCAATGAAAATATTGTAAACATTGCACATCGATATTAAACTAAAATGTACATAATTCACGCGAATAAGCATATACAGAGTTTAAATGCCTTGAAACTTTTACAATATGATAATTATATGATAACAATAATACATTACACGGTAAAATAATGAAAGATGATAACCTAGAGAACTCATAACGCTCACTTTATTCAGTCAAATCGCTTTATTCACATCGAAATATCGAAGTCGCTTTAATGATTACTCGAAAGCTTGTGAAACGTTAGAAATCTGAAGAAGAAAAAAAAAACTATGTCAGTTGTTTTATTATTATTTTTTCTTTTTTTTTTCTTCTTTCTTTCCTTTCAATGCGTTATGAATTCGTATTTTCTTGAAAAACTATCAATACGATGCTGTACGATATTAAGAAGAAGAAAAAAATCTTCGATATAAAGTTCAGATAAAATGTCAGATAAAAACCAGAAATTATCAAGGATAATGTAAACTGCCTCTAGGAAAATGCATTTCGCATTGCCAACTGGCATTCGAAGGTAGATTTTTTCTTTTCTAAACGCACGAAATAATACCGTTTACATTATACATAAAACTTTTTCATTCTATATCGATAATCTCGAATGGAAATTATTTGTTTCCAGTAAAATGGCTGCAAACTTAAAATTCCCCCCCGTTCCACAACAACAACAATTGGTTTCATGTTCGATGTCCGATGAAAAAAGGTTTCGGAGCAATATCGCTCGCTTAGGATGTAAATGTTAACATGGAGAAGGGCCGGAAATGATGACCAAACTATGTGTTTGGCAGCAATGTTGACAATGCAGTTTTATGAAAAACGCGTGCCACATATGCCAAGCACGAGCGACCAATAATCGTCGTCGGCTATTGCCTCTTCTAAAGTGTCAATTGCTTGTGACGACAGATTGTTCTTGGCCACCGCATCGCGCACTTGTCACACATACTCATTCCCCCCCCCATAATATATATTTACTGTAATGAGGTACGTCCTCGTCCCTTCGTCAAAGCACACAAATACTTCAGCATCCAAAACTATTTTTACAATGGTTCGGCGACTCGATGCTGCTTTAAGTCTGACTTTCTAAATAAGCAGATGGGTATGGTGAAGCGTTGGGTGTCACGTGACGTTAACTAGTTTCTTTTTAGTGCTTATAGCCGAATTTACCCAAATAAAGTCTAGTCGCTTACTTTGTAATGGTTAATTATAGAAAATGCAAACAAATTGAACGTCTAGTCGATTTAATATCCTGCTTAACGCTCGACTCTCAATGCTAATTTTCATTCTGTTATGTGTTTCAGGAATTATGACCCTTACGAGCAGCCCGTGTGAGCTAGACAACATGAGCTTGTTTCAAGACCTCAAGTTGAAAAGGAGAAAGGTCGACTCTCGATGTAGTAGCGACGGTGAGTAATGTTTGAAATTTTTTCACTTTCGCGTCGTTTCTGCTCGTGTCAGTGCATTTCCCTGATTTAATCATGAGTCGTGAAAACATCTTCCAGAAAAGAAGTTATAAATACTTTCCATTATGTTAAAGAGAGAGAGAATGATTAGAAAATCCTCTGGAAATGCATTTATCAGTATCGATGCAACTTGTACATGCATTTTGTACTGTAATTAATATGTATTCGTAAGGCAAAAATAATTCAATATCGAGGTCTATTGTCTGCGGTGGTCGAAATAGTAATAGTAGATGGTAATAGTAATAGTAATAGTAGAGAAATAAAGTCCGTCTAATTTCAAAGTTATTATACAAGCGGAAAATTTATCTAAAATCGCGTCGCGTCATAAACTTATGAATATATTCTGCAATGTTTGGGTATATTCGATAATCCATTAGCCACCCATCAGCATCAGTCAAATGAGAAATTCTGTAAAACCATGTGCTATATTTCGCTTTCAAAATGTTTACCTGGATTTAGTAATAATTTACAGACGAATAAACAATCCTTGCTTGTAATATAGAAATAAAATTGTATATATTCACGTGTACAGTGGTTGATATAGATATCATTGCGAATAATTTTATTTATAGACTTGTGCGGTATTTATAATGTACATGAACAATTACGTAATAATAATTAACAATTCTAATTAGATTCTTGGATAAATTGGATAAAAAAATTTTGGCCATGATTGGTTAACTAAATTCGTTTAAAAAGTTTGTCAAATTTTCGTTTGAAGGTTACTCATAATTACTAAATATAATGACAAAAATCTCCTTTTCTTTATGTAATACGCAAACATATTGAGGTAACTGTAATTGATTGTACTCAAATATAAGGTGAAAAAGTAAGACAAAACGAGGAGGATTATTCATTGACCTAATCCACTTGAAAATAAATGGTTAAAATATTAAATTTTTAATATCTTGGCATTGATTTTTCTTAAATATTATTCACCCATTGACTCTATGAAAATTATCATATTTTCAAATACGTGTTCTCGTTTACATTTGTAAAAGCAATTCTAGCATATATAAATGCAAATTTCTAAATTGAACATTTTTTTTCCCATTAAACACTATAGATGACAGTACATTTTAAGCTAAATAAATAAATGAATTTATAAATCTATCTTAAAAATATATAATAAACATATAATAATAATGCTAATGTTCATTTAATAATGTTTCGGAGAATTAGAAGGCGTTTCATATTCTCAATCCCCTACTAAATAATAATTACATTAGGGTGATAATTTCAGTGCTTAATCTGTGATTATCTTATGTAGAAAGAAATTCGAATTATTTTCTCTCTTTTAAGTGAAATTTCAAGTAAGGTGGTGGTAATCTTGAAAGTAAAGATAAAATAAACAAAGAGCTGATTATAGGTGTGTCTCGTTTATTCGTGCGATCGTCTTAACTGACTACAAGATGAAATGTGATTTTCTCGTCAATCCAATACTATATATTTTTCTGAATAATACTTCTTAATGAAAAGGTATATTATTTAACTTTATTCCTTTAAAAAGTATTTCTCTATAATATGTAATCATTTGTGCAATTCAATTTAATATTTAGACCGAATGTAATACTGTCAATTTTACATTATACTAAAATAGCATAACAAAAATTAACTGAATTTCCTCAAATTACACTAACATTAGTAAAATCGTTGCCTATAAGTTTAACAAAAAATATTGACTCATAAAATGTCAATTATTAAACTACATAATAACCACAATATAAAGTTAAACGATTCCCTTAACTGTGAGATTGAATGTGCTTGTAAGCATTATTTTACAAGAATATAGACTCTAGAAAAGATTTCCACGAGTCTCTTTGTTCATTAGCGCACTGTAAATATTTATCAATTACAAATTCCTGTCTTTCATCTTTCTCACCTTAATATTCATTCGACGATTTTACCATAATTTTTCAACAATCTTTTCAATTTTTATACTATAATAATGAAATTTACTTCAAGTCAATTATATTTTCTCTCAATTACTACTCAATGCAATTATGATTGAATCACGATTTAATAAAATCGATTGTTCGCTGCAGTGCTGTGGCACACACACATATCAGACTCTTGTACAAATGTGCATTGGAAATGAAGCGATTTTGCTCTCGGATAGTTAGAATTTATGTGTTATAACTCTTTTTTTACAACAACTGCATTTTAATATTTTGAGTGTCGCTATTATGTCATTTCAAAAACAAGTTTGGCTTTTCTTTCCAAAGAAAACTTCCAGATAACACATCGAAACACAATACTTGGGAGGGCATCGAACACGAAAGATAGTTTAATATGAATACTTTGTGCCACTATGCCAAAAAAAAAAAAAAAAAACAATTCCCTTCCATTTATAATACTTTGAATTTAATGTCAAATTGGATTAAATTGGCCTGTTCAGTTAATCAATCATCGTATTTGCGTGTTTTGTTAATTTACGCGTACATTGAAGTGAATTCTGATTGAGTAATGTTGCACATGGATCAATATATAAATAAATAAAAGTATAAACGCATAATTAAATTCATTATATCGCGTGAATGGTAATTAGTTGACATTGTGGCAGGATTGAAATTAAAATAATCTACCGCAAGTGCTTACATTGAATGCGAGGAGAAGAAAGGTAATTGTTGTAATCAATAGACATTCGTAATTTCGGCTAATTTGGATGGATTAATATTTTTACAAGTGAAACTGTCTTGTAGAAACGACGCTGTGTACGTGGCGTCGCGTGTAATAATCGTAAGTAAAATCGTAAGTAAAATCGTAAGTAAAATCGTAGGTAAAATCGTTTGTAAAATCGTAAGTAAAGTCGTAGGTAAAATCGTAAGTAAAATCGTAAGTAAAATCGTTTGTAAAATCGTAAGTAAAATCGTAAGTAAAATCGTAAGTAAAATCGTAAGTAAAATCGTTTGTAAAATCGTAAGTAAAATCGTAAGTAAAATCGTAAGTAAAATCGTAAGTAAGCCGAATCAGAGAGAAATATCGTCTCTCTTTTGGGTTTAATCGGGAATTTCATTGTACGATATCGCGAGCAGAGTTGAGAAAGGCATGGAAGTAAGGAGACTTAAATAAAATGCGAATAGCCTTACCTATTAATCACCTCTATTAATATTGTTATTGCCTAATCAAGATGAATATGGTAATGGGAGGGTGGTTATAATTATGTGCATTTCACGACAGTTTCGCGAAAAATGTAATGATCGTATTGATTAGAGCGGGGGGGGCAGAGTTGAATGCACTGGATAAGAATTGGAATACTGCACTTGACGGCTGAGAGGAGAGCGCAACTAAGCGTTGGCGAGGTCGTTAAGACCAGTTGCAGTGATTCCTCCAATCCGAGGTGAAAACGGTGGCGTTAGCGGCTATGCTAGTTGGTGGGGTAGGAGTGGGGGGAGGAGGCGAGTAACGAGAGAAGAAGAGGGACTTTATGTTACAGAGGCGTAATAAGTAGTTTAGCAGTGGCGGTGGCAGGCGGTGCGCACCACAGTGCCGTGGCAAATCTACGAGTCCAACGAAAATTGAAATGATCCCGAAGTAAGCTCGACATGGGCACGCGCAATCGGCTCTCTTCCCTCGTAACCCATATAAGCCGCGCCAAGATAAGCGCCAAGTAGGCGCTTTCGCTTAATCGCGGCGCCGCTTGTCGGAGTAAAGAAACGAGGCACGAGGTGCGTTAGTCAGCGGCCAGGTGCGCAGCGCCTTTGATAAAAGAGCGAGGAAAAAGGCCGCCGAGAGACGCGTGTCCTTTCGGTGGCCTCGGCGCTTACGTGCGTTCGCCGGGGGGTTCAACGACACTCTCGAGGCGAGCGCAGCCCATTTCCGCGGCGATGCAATATACTTGGCTCGGCGCGGCAATGATAAGCGAGCGAGTCGGCGGATTATCTCCGAAGCCGTGCGAGCCGCCGCCATTTTTGCCTCCGGCTCTCGGCCCTTTCCTCCTCCTCCTCCTCCCGATTGCTCATTTCCCTTGGTACGCGCGGGGTGTATGCTTGGGGGTGGGTGGGGGACGGGAGTAGAAGCCGCTTTTGGAAAATCTAGCTGTCGAATTGGCAGCTTCGAGGTAGAGGATGGCGAACGCCGGAGACGGGGCGCTTTCTTTTGCCGCTGCGCAGACTTTCACTTTGCAGCATCAAAGGGATGTGCCCTATACTTTGCGTCTTTTTTTTCCCTCTCTTCTCTTTCTTTATTACTGTCCACTTTCATCTCTTTGGATATATATTAAAGGAGATTTTTTAAAGAAGCAGCTCGTTGACTGCGCTCCTCGGAGCGTTCATTAAAAATCTCTCCCATGTACATCGGTCGATTATAATGTTGCTTGTTTCAAGCATTTTCCTAATGGCTCGACTATTTTATTGTGTATTTTCCGGAGCTCGTGGCTGCGGCGTGCAGTGGATAAATTTGCTCGATACATACGTAGTTGGAGCGATTCTGCCTCAAGTGTTTTACAATTAAATGAATTGCCATTGAAAGGTTCGTTAAATGCGTGTCATAAATTTTACAGCCACATTAAAGATCGTGTAGGAATTGATAAAATTAATTTGCCTGTAGTTCAGCATCGCGACGAGAGTGTCGCAAAGAGTGAATTTTCCCGAGCAATGTTGAAAACGAAATTTGACATTGTGCAGCAACGTGTTAATTTCATGTTAAATACGAGGCTGAAGATAGCGGAGGAAAAAATCGTGTTTGAGGTGAAATCTTGCATTAAAAGCTACGGATGACACGAGGACATAAACCTTATCGATAAGTATGGTATGAAGGTATATTAGGTATTTTGTTGATTATGGCTCCACTTGGGCAAAGGTGTGAGCTTTCGTTCCTTCACCGAATTCCTATCGACTCGTCAAACATATGACTTCACATCTCCGACAATTTCTCTCGAAATCGCCAACTCGTAGACAATTAGTTCAGCACTTCAAGCCATTAGTTATCATTAAATTTAAATCGTTCGAAGGCTTTCATTGTACAAATGTTGCCTTAACAAATGTCTGGCTTTTCAGTGATGCGCGCGACATTGACACTTTCATCTTAAGGCGCGGCGCGATGAGAGAGAATCGCCTATTTATTAGGGAATTATTCTACATGCTCGCAATATCCCAATAGCATTTGTAATCTCACTTGTAAAGGCGAGAATTTCAGGCGAGGAGATATATAATAGGAAAATTGTATGACCGCGAACGCTGGGCCGCCGACTGAGCGTCGGCCACTTAAATAGACGAGAATTTTGGCCTATTTGTTGAAATACATTATCGGATCTTTGCGTGCAATGAAACTGAAAACGTAAGAGGCCGGAGTGAGAAGAGATAACTTTGAAGACTAAATATACACTCGCGCTCATAGTAGTAATTCGCGCACGCCCAGGCTTTTCATTACTGTATTACTTCAACGCTCTTAAATAATAACGACTAATGTTAAATGCAAACGCCACACGGCGAACGAAATTGATAAATTCAGAGCTGCGAGAGCGGCGCATTATATATATTTAGACGTACTTAAGAAACGGGACGATAATAGTGCCCTCGAAAGCCAGAAAAACCACGAGACAATAAATACCGAGGGCAAGTGGCCCGAAGGAGTCGAGCCGAAGAAGTCGGGTGGGAGGCCACTCCCTCTAATCGGCACCCCCTCTCCTCCTCTCCTCTCCTCCACCGCGGGGCCGGCAGTCGCAGCTGGGG
>JAPYYT010003797.1:0-11970 GCA_030522565.1 Ceratosolen corneri | reverse complement strand
ACTTCGATTTTATTGACAGCAGGTAAATGAGGTTGAATTGTTGGCTTCGGCGAGATTTCACTTCGCCTTTAGCACGTGCAGGCTCGGATTAAAAAGAGACGGAGCTCCGTGAAATTCACGAAGCCAAATGGCGGTGACAGTCGCTCGTAATTGTTGCGATTGAAAGTATGCGCACATTGAGCGGGGCAAACCGATTATGAGATTATTTCGACCAATCGAGATTGGATTCAATGGCAATGGTACAAGAGCACGAAGAAGTTTTGATTTTCATCACCAACCACCTATACGCGCAGCACAGCTTCGAAAGTGATTGTGACCCAATTCTTTTTAACCGATGCCTTACTGCCAGTTACTCATCTCGTTACGTTTTTACGTCATTCATTTATCACTTAGCCCTAAAGGCTAATGCAATGTATAATGTGCCAACTGATTTTGATGGTGAATTATTGGGCTTATGATTTGATGTATTGTCGGTCGCGAATCGTAATGTAACTTGATTTTTGATGCTTTGCTTTCCGTCGTGATCAATTAAAGCGGCCTAATGCCGTTTAAAATATCCGACGTTTAAAACATTTACGATAATGTACAATCGAGCCGTTTATGTCTCTTTATTATGAAAGTCATTAGATATCTAATTGTTGAATTGTACTTTCACGTTCAGACTTGCCTTGGCTTAGCTTATGAAGATTAAACGGGAGCGCACAAACTACGTATTACTTTATTTTTCTTTATCTTTAAATTCATTTATTTCCTTTTAGAGCCTCGAATTATTATTATTTTTAAGTATCGATGCAAAAAAGTGACTTTGATTAAGGTTGATGACATTTGAATATCGAATGAGTCACAGATTTTGCACTTGATAGGTCAGTCAGTTATGTTAATAACAAAGTAAGCCAGCTAAATGGAAATTTTTTTTTTTTCTTTAGAGTGATGAATGAGCTCTCTATAGAAATCTGCGTTTTCATTAGAAGGAATTCAAAACGTTTACTGTCGTAGTTACAAACAGAAATTTAAAAAAGGTAAAAGTCATGCGGTGTAGATTTGAAGGTCGTGAATAACATTTTCGGCATTTACAAGAGTGGCATACGAAAGCTTACGTTGATTGCGCAGCGCAAAAGACGAAAGAATAATTCTTCGAAACAAGTTGTTAGCTGCCAGCTGAGCGACGGGAAGGGAGCGGGGCGGGCGGCAAGGCGGTGGGGTGAGGGGAGTGCGAGAGAGAGAGAGAGAGAGAGAGAGAGAGAGATAGAAGTGTTTTTGGTTGCAAAAACGTGGACGTTCCGAAAGAATGACAATTTTTTTCATTACTATAGTCGTTTCAAGTTCTTTGTTCGCTGTTCTATAGCTTTTAAAACTTTTTACGATGAATTATTATTATATGACGGAGCATCTCATTAGTGATAAGGATAAATTATAGATACCATTGGGAAAATATTTACAAATCCGGTCGGTGAAACGAAAATCAATGTATTATTATCGAAAATGCTTTGAATTATTTCAATGTCTTTAGAATGTCATGCGCGCCATTAATTCTAATTTTAATCTATAAAATTTATACAAAACTATAAATAATCAAGTATATAAAAATTTACTGACATGGGAAAGAGAATGGTAAATGGCAATGTTGATTGTAAAGTAAATAAATAAAAGTAACCTTAAAGGTGTTATCGCGAAATAAGAATTGAGCATGAGCACATCGTTAAGAGCTGTTGAGTTTATTGCAATTCGATTGATATTTCAGTAGTGCTCAATGTTTCATACGCACACGTTGGATATGTAGCTTGTATTCGCGCTTCCGCTCTTATTTCGCATATTAATCCCAATAGTGTAAGCCTTTAACGGCCAATCGATTAGCAGGTATAATAATGCCTCCTAATTAGGTCTTTAGATGTGCCGTTTGAGAATAGGATGCCGAAGCGCAGTGTCGACGTTGAGCATTTACTGCACAATACGCAAAATCACCAGTTAATGCACTGCTACTGATAATTTTGGATTTTATATATCAATTGGCCGATTAATATCTAACGTCTCGGAGAGATTTATTCGTCTGGTATGAATGTAACTGGATTAAGTGCCGATACGGCGATTGCAAGCAGCCATTCGCTTGCCATGCGCATTGGCTAAGAAAGAATTTTTTTTAATCGTCCCGGGCTTAATTAACATTACTTCCCCGTCATAATCCGAGTTTAAAAGCGAACGACCAGCAATCATCGTGGCCCTGTAATTATTTCTCCCGCCGACTTTGTTGTTGTCAATTTTAATAAGCCGCGCGCCGGCAGGCTGCAACCAATTTAGATATCGACTTGCCATAAAATTCATCTGAAAATCTATAAACTCGGCTTTGAATGTTAAACACGGGTATTAGGAGTGCAGGCAGTGAGTGCAGGAAGAAGGCTTAACAATCCAATTGCCATTTGTGCAATTGAAAGGAAAGAATTAGCTGTAAATCGTTAATCGTTAATGCTCGTAGACGCGCAACACGAGGAAGTGTGCGTTCGAGGCTTAAGATTAATAAAGCGAATGAGCCATAATTTCGGGCAGGTTGAGCCAGGGATTTATGTGGCACCATCACCCCAGCCCTTTTAAGATATTTAAATAACAGTGCATGGTAGCTCCATTTGGCTCCACCGAGTCTCGTCGCTCATAAATATTCAGCCGGGGCAATCGAGTGCTCGCGACAAGCCACCAGAGATGCGAAAACTGAGCTGCGACGGCTGATTGTGGGCGGGGAAGGGGTGTGTGTGTGCGTGCGCGCGTGCGCGCGTGTGGACACAGCGAATACTGATTATCGCCTCGAGGCGTGGCGGGATAAAGGGAGCGAGAAGGAAAAACGTCGTAAGAGGCGGAATGAAGTGTGATGCGTCGGCGCGCTGTCCTCCGAGTCAGGCTTTCTTTCTATCGGGACGTCGGGCCCCTGACAGGAGGAAGTAAGGCCCGTTCCTACGCCCTTCCGTCACGGATGCGTTGACGGCGGCTGTCCGTCGGACAAGGCCGGGCGCTTGCTCGCTTTCTTGCGCAACGAGGCCCCGGCCGCTCGACTCATGGAAATCGACCCTCGAGGAAGCGCTGCCCATCCTTGCCCGCCCGAGGCTCCTCTGGTGATGAGAATGGAGCCCTCGAGGCCGAATCCCGAAAGTCCGGGGGAGAGAGGAGGCTTGTCACGGTCGACGCGAGGATTTCAGAAGCGAGGACCGGCAGCGCCGGATTAACCGTTATGAGTGAGATAGCGATCGGAGGCGTCGATTCCTTAGGCTGAGGGGTCTAGTGGTAACCTCAGCGGGGATTAAAATATTATTTTGGTTGTTTACGTTGAGTAACTTTCGTGCGGCGATCTCGTGATAAGTAAGCCAGGCACGTTATTTATTCCGCTTGTAAGAACGTAGTTTGGATTTTTAAAGCGACTGATGTCATTGCAACCTCTTCGAGTCTTTACGCGCACGTACAACTTTCTTGTTATCGAATTGAGTTAGAATTTGCAAAAAGTCTTAAATACTTCGCAATAGCTGGCGGCAGTTGACTAATGCAAATGGTGCTTAATTCGTACAATGCATTATTATGCGATTGTAACGAGGAGTGTTGAGATACGAGCAATATTTGCGAAATAATGCGTGTGTCCATTAGGAGTATTATAAATTCGAGACAGTATTGCCTTTCTTTGCAGGTAAATCTTTTTATTTAAAATCCTAAGTCCATAGCGCGCAAGTAAACTTACAATTTGCATTATTACGTTGCGCCTCTTATTGGAGTAACACCGCTAATTTTGCAAATACAAAGAGCCTTTACCAGACAGCATTATGTAATGAGAAAAATCACTTTTACAAGGAGGAATTTCAAGTTTTCTCATTTGTCAGAAAATACCGCAAATTTAATTACTACTACTACAACTACTACCACCACCACTTCTACTACTACTACTACTACTACCACTACCACTACTACTACTACTACTACTACTATTACTACTACTACTACTACTACTACTACTACTACTACTGGTACTACTGATACTACTACTACTACTACTACTACTACAATTATTATTGCTAATTATTGTTGTTGATTATATTTTATTATATAAACATGACTGGGGCAGTTTTTTATGCATCTTAAATGGCTACTTCAGATGTAACTAGTCGTCCAACTGATTTTAATCAGAAAAGGAAACCATTACGAGTCTTACGTGTGCAATCATTGTGACTGAGTAAAAAAACTCGATGCGCGAGTGCGTCATGAAAATTGAATTTTGCCAAAATTGGTGCAAGCGAGTTCTTTATTATTTATCATATTCCTAAAGGCCTTGTCTTCCAAGTGTCATTTCTTCTCAACTTGGAAACGAAATCGTATTAATATATAACAATATTTGCGATATATTGTGCATTTCCAATTGGAGCAAAGCAATAATGATCTTAAAAAGTTCCCTTTAACGCTGATTTGTATCGCATTTCTTAAAGCGACAAATATAATACGCAATGTCTGTATCCTCCTCATCAAACTTAACACATTACAATCGTTCGAATTCTCGAACGGGGAAACTTTGTCGACGTAAGATCACGGAAAATTAATCTACTAGAACCAGCTACGCTGAAATTCCCGTGGAAGGGAATAGCTTGGCCAATGTTTCCGCAGGTGCAATACGATGCGAAGCTTAGGATAAATCGTTTTCTTGTTTCGAACCGTCACTGCCATTTATCTATGTGCATCCGCTCGAAAATGAAGCAAAAAGTCCTTGCCCAGAGTTGCCTCGTCGTTTCCATGAATTGAGCGGACGTGTGTGTAGGTAAGCCCCAAGTGCTTTTGCCTTATCATCAAGCGAGGTAGGCGCGCAGCCAATATGTACAGGTTTACTTGCGGTGAAAGTAGCACCAAATCTAAGCTACAGTATAGTGCTCCCAATGCGTTTCGTAATTTTCATCTCGGCCTCGACATCTCGCTTTTACTGCCGTGAGCATCTTACGCGCATTACTAAAAGAGTGTTTATCATTGGTACACATTGCTTTGCTAAACGCTCAATAGCTACTTCCACGGGCTGTCTGAAACTATCTCCCTTACATATAATTTCCTATCATCCTAGAATAATAACAAATAAGCGACCTGTACCAATACAAGCCAGTTTGGTTTTTTACGCTCTGGTGGGAGGGAATTGCCAGGGTGAAGAACATGGAAATGTCCAGTAGCCTATGGATGTGTTAATCGCAAAGTGAATAAGAATTATTCGCCAATAAAGGGAAAAAGCTGCATGAATTGTCATGAGCAAAGATCGTAGACAGAGACGGTTTTATTGCTACAGAGGCAGTATGTTATAAGGCAACAAGCGATTATTACAAGTGTACGACAAAACAAATGGCAATAGGTCACAGAGTTGTAAAGTCCAGTTATTTGTTGTTCAGGTGTACCTTCGTTTATTAGTTTCTCGTTTTTTTTTCTTCTATTTTTTCGTTTTCCATTCAACGAAGATTTTTCGCGAAATGAAACTTATTTGTCTTATTTTCTAAGCTTTATAATTAAACAGAGAATTAGCTATTTTTAAATTTAGACGTGGCCTTGAATCAATTCATAAGTAATTATCCTGTTGATTATTATATTACTCAACGTGTATTTAAAACATTTGTAAATTTATATTCTTTTTTCTTTATTGGACGGTTACGAACCGTACAATAGTGCTGATCTTATTCTGTAAAACTTTTATGTTAAAAATTCATTTTTACTACGTCATTAAGGTCACTCTGTATATAATGAGTTTTGTTTACATTTCGAGGTCCAACCTACTTCGGATTAAAGGAACCGCCGCTCGATCACGTGATTGAGAATAACCGCAATAACATCAATACATCTGATCTTTTTCAAATTCTTTGCGCACTATTCTTTTTTTTTGATACTTATGAGTTTTTTTTTAAATAGCAACGTATCCGAACTCAAAGTTAAAAAAGGTAAGAATATGTTTAAGGTCTTGAATATGAAGAACTCAAAGCAGAGACAATAATATTTTTTAGTTTTATTACGTTGATATTAAAGTTTTCTGAAATTGATCTTTATTACAATAATAATAAAATATTTGCATTCATTTCAAAATTAAAGAATCTTACAATAAAGTATAATAATGTGAATAATTTATCCAATTGAAATATTACAGTTGTTTTCTTATTATTTTGAATTTTTTATGTAACTAAACATTCATATTGAACAGAATTACATAATTGCATTAATATTTTTATTTCTGTTGAGTATACGTTAGAAACCTATATGCAAACTTATACTTCCAATGATTTAGTCCAAGTGCTTTCCAAAATTTCAAGTATAGTAGGATTAATAATTAAATGCATTACGAACGAATTATGATGTTTATTTGTAATAAGTCTCATCTACATTATATATATATATATTAAGACTTAAATCAAAATATGTTTGAACACGTACTTTTATCGTTAAAAGTAATTTATTTATTTTCGACTCTTTTCTTTTAAATAAAATGACCGAAAATATATAGCGATAATACTAAGCACGATTAATAATTTAAAGTAAATGAAATGCCAATCCTTAGATGGAGTAGATATTTTGTGAAAGTGTAAAAGAAATTTATCGAAATTGTGAAAAGGCTATTTATGTGCATGACGAAAGAGTAAACAATGAGCAAAGATGACACAAACGATGCTACTACATTTTTTGCAGTTAATAATTACTTTAAATTCATAAAAGCCTGGCATTTTTGTATTCAGTACTTTCATTGAAGTGTAGATAAGAAGGTTGAGGGAGCGGAGAAGCAAGTAAAAGTAAAAAAGTGTTGCCAGCTATTCTCCTTTATCTTTTAGTGTTCAAGTTAGGATATTAAAGAGGCACTTGATTTCACTGGGCAATTCTTGCATTCGTCGCGTGGAATGAAGTGAAAATACCTGCAGAAATATCCGTACCGATATGCAGAGCATAAACAGAGACTTCAATGCCGTAGCGCTTATTCTTCTTGCGCAACCAGAAAGAGCAAATGCAAAGAGAGAGTGAACGGTGGGGGTCGGGGTGGGGGGGGTCGATCGAGAATGGCCGAATGGGGCGGGGGGGGCAGCGTGAGAGGGAGAGAGAGAGACTCGCATGAGCTTACGTTCGGCTTGCTAAGCGCAAAGTCTCCTCGACTTACGTGTATAGAGGCGCGAAAGAGATATAACGTGCCTCGCTCACTTGCGTGCTCACCCTCGCCATTGGAAAATTGACGGTTGTTGTGCCTTTATATCTATACCTCCTTTCCTCCTCTTGATCGTGCTTTCAGACAATGCCGACGATCTTGTAGTTTATTTTGCCATTCCTAGCCGATCGATCCTTTTTATCTTTATTATAAGTACGGATTTTATGGAAATCTTCTTGGCAATACATTTTCTCGCTCAATGGCTCAAATTAAAATTCCTTTAATTATAGTAATACGATGTATTTTTTCTTCACATAATCTATTCCGTATCGATGGTCTAATAAATGCAATCTCATTTCTCCAAATCGCTCGATTGTATTTGCAACTTTTAATTATCCTTCTTTAACTTAGCCTTGAAAATATCCCTTAAAAGTGTTTATAAATTTCGGGCTTATATAAAATTAATAAATTTTGTAAAATCATTTTCAGAACTAATTAGAATTATAATCCGTTTCATATGAAAGAACAATAGGTTAAAGATCTTCATTTTTCTTGCAATCTCATTCGTAATATTTTTTTAAAGAATTACAAGGTGCTACTATATCTTAAAATACATATTAATTTATTTACAACATTGTACTTGGTATAAATTGTAGAGGTATATATTTTTAAATTAATTTAGTTCAAGCATAGAAGGTCGTTAAAATATATTCTTTTCGCTTCTATAAGTGGCATTGCTCTTTAATAAACATTTGAAGTAACTAGCGATTGTTTCAAGACAATACATTATTTAGTACATTTATGATTAGTAGTAGATTGTACACACTTTTTTGAAAAATAACCGACCAACTAAATATGAGGCATTATTATTTATATTTTCCAAAAAATCAAAAAATTAAGCTTACTTGGATTCACGTGTAGTGCTAATTCTAAATGACAATTTAATTTGTAATACATTCTTATTGATTATATAAGCCACTGATATATTATTCTAACTAACACCCAACATCGAGAGAAAATCTAACACTTTTCGACAATTTATATTCCCATACTATTATATTAACGTACTTTAATGCATTATACATGGAGTAAAAATGTTACAATATTTATTGCTTAATGTAGAATTTTCATCGCTAGAAAATGTATTTGAAAAAAACGGTTTACGGTTGTTAAACAATTTTAACATTACGGCATTCGCCGAAAATCAATTATTAACTATATCTTTAAAAAGTCCAAATTAACGAAAATTCTAGTTTGGACATATATAAGCAATTGTGCAATAATTAATAAACTTCTATAATACTCGTACATTGACAAAAAGTTTTATTACTATTGTACATTAGAGTTTATTACATAAAAAAGTATATTTATTTTCTATGAAAAACAATCTTTAAATATTGCGCGCAATATTTTCATTATAGAGTTTCGTGCCCAAAATAAAATCCACTGACATCAATAATTATATCAATATAATATAGAGAATAGCGTAATGGGAAAAAAAATCTCGTTAATTAAAGACAAATATTTCAGAAAGGATTTGTTGCCCAGACTTCGAAGCGATCATTATTGGGCTTCACATTTATAATAAACAGGATCATACGGTCGTCATCGGGAAAATGTCAGACCAGGCGACAGAGAAAGTATCGAGCGAGGAAGTTTACGGGCCCTTCGAAAGAACTATTGGCCACTTTAACCAGAACAATCATTCCGTCTCTTATCGGGCAGCCAGGGTGCACAAAGTTTCTCGTAAAAATAAGCTCGGACAAATAAAGCGTCGACAGATATTCAAATTGACGGTCGCGCGACTTATCACGAGGCTGCTGCTGCTGCTTTGACCTGGCGAGAGGGGAATAAAATCCTAATACAAGGTGTAAAAATAGCGCGGGCAAACGGCCTTATCCAAGTCGGCGCAGTGGTCGGCCGACTCCTCAAGCTAAGTGATCAAGTTCGTATCCGCGGACGACCTAGAAAAGCGACGGCCCCCTCCCACGCAGGCGCGGCTGCGTTTCCCGCGCGAAGGTGAGAATCACCGCGGGTAGTGAGCTCTGTAGCCGCTGACGTCACGCGGACATGCTGCTGTCGGTCCTCGAAGGTCCGGGCGTCATCGAGATGCTGCTCGCAAAATCATCGTCGCTCACACGATTGTTGCTTTGGCCCCGGCTCGGGCTGAACTTGGCTGCTGCGTCCGGTGGTTTCACGGTCGTACGCCCTGGCGACTTCTACTCTCGTTTCCCGCACGCCAACGAAATAGAATCTAGGAAGTCGCGCCCGCGTATTGCGAGGCTTGGGCACGCGGTCGTTTATTTTCGACGATTGTGCAAACAGTGCGCCTCTCGCGTTGTATCGGGAGAGCCACGGGAGCGCTTCCGGTTTCACGAGACCCGAGGGGCTTTGGGATTTTGGGAGCTTGCGAGGCTCGCCAGCGGGTTCGAGCGGGTTCGTCCTAAAATCGCGGATTCTCAAGGCGAGCGGGGATGCTTTGCCGGAGCTGCTCCTTTTAAATTTTTTTATCGCGGTTGGCTTTGATCCACTAGCAGTTAAAGCTCCGAGTGGAGTGTTTCACTTTCGATGGATGGCGCGGTAGTGTAAGACCGGTGTGAGCGGACCGAGGAAAGCAAGAAGTCGGGAATATTCACGGCATACCGATATAGGGAAGTAGAAAAAGAAGCAGCGCGACTGTTGGAAAGGGAAGCTAAAGAAGAACGGGTGAGAAGGGCATTGCGGTGGAGGACGTGCAGCAGTCAGACTGCAGAGAGAGAAGAAGAGCGGCGCGGGGGCGGAGGAGCTAGAGGATGATGGTGGAGATGCGGTGAGGGATGGCGGGGGTGGCGGGGGACAGGAACTCGGCGACTAGCAAGTCGTGGACTGCGGTGAAAAAGCGAGAGGCCGAGTGGAATAGAGCGAGCGCAAGCGCAGGCGCGCGGAACCGCACTATATATAGTTATACGCTTCCTAGGAGTAGGTATACACACGTATATATATAGACGCTCGACTCGTTCTCCAGAGTCAAGGACGCTCAGTGCTCCTACCACCGCCACCGCCGACACTCTGCCCGGAACGCCGTACACTATGCACTGTAGAGTATACAATCGCTCGTGCGCTGCATCGCGCGAAAACCTGCCTGTTTGCCTCCCTCCTCCTTCGCCGCCACCTCGCCTCCCGCCCCCCCCTCGACCTCAGCAAAAGAAAAGAAGGATTACATCCTACATACCCAGCCACCTACCTACCACTGCCACCGCTTCGCTCTTCGATAGCAGCAGCGGCGGCGGCGGCGGCGGCGGCGGCGGCCGCGGCCGCGGCGGTTGCAGCCACTTACCCCCCCTCCTTTCCACCCACCCACCCCGCTCGCTCGTCCGCCGTCGCGCACCAGAACGCGAGCCGCTTCTCTCCTCTCGAGATGCTCGCGGGTATTTCTGCTCCCCTTCCTCTCGCTGAGATTCTGCGCGGCCTGCGCGTGTATGGGTATACATACTCGCCAGCGCAAAAATGTTAGCTCGTCCGCGGCGCTGATACACTGAAACACTGACCGTATGAACGCGCGAGAGTGAGTGTGGGAGAGAGGGCGGGAATGATAGAGAGAGAGAGAGAGAGAGAGAGAGAAGGAGGGGGCGGGAGCTCGAGGGAGGGCGGGAAGGGGGAGGGGGGGAAGGTTTTGCCGCGACGAAGAAACTGAGAGACCCAGTCACCTTCTTACGTAAGCCCATGTGCATTTTTCATATGGGTCTTGCTTCCTCCGGTCGCGGATGCAGCGCAGACTCCCGTGCTTTTTTGCTTTGTTGGGGGAGGTGCTCGGGATAATCTTGACAATTTCCTAGAACCGGATCTTGAAAAGTTCCGAGCCACGACTTCGCTATCGAATCGACGCCTGCTGAAGAGACAGAGCGAGAGAGACATCAAATGTCCGAGCGATCGATTCGCCGCTTTTGCAGTGCTGCTCCTTTCAAGAGCATTTCCCTTTCGACTTCACAAAAATGCCAACTTTCGCGAGGTAAATTATTACCAACGAGATTTTACACACTCGCGCTTGCCCATTCACCAGCCATCCATATACATCCACTAAAGTAGGATTTCTATTTACACGATATCGCATTAACAATATAGAGAGAGAACGGGAGAGAGAGAGAGAGGGAGAACGGGAGAGAGAGAGAGAGAGAGAGCTAGTGTGGGTATGCGTGAGAGATGGAGGTGGTGAGCATGCAGAGATAAAAAGAGAGTTTGCAATTATTTTGATTATATGACGAAATTACGTATATTTCTTGTCTTTGTTCATTAGATAATCTGCAAGGATTCAAATATCAACTACGTTTTTCGTCTTGTGTATTAAATGATGTGTTTTGTATGTTCATTTTCTTATACGCTTTATTAAAAATCAACATCAAATGAACAAACAGTATTTTATTTATTATTTTTAAATACACTTTAAAAATTGTCACTTGTCAACTGCGCTGCGGCAGTCTATTTCAATATTAATAATCAATAAGTATGAATAATATAACAGTTTACAAGTGCAAGAGGAGAGTCGTTACGTGAAGTATTTGAAAAATTACTTGGACGTAAAGAATTGGCGCCTTTCTGGCTCATAGCCGGCAAAATATCACAAGCTCTCGTACATAAAAATATAGGTAAATTAAGCGAACGACACTACGAAATAACAGTTTAGCCCGTGACTTCCAGTTGTTAATTTAATAAAGAGGCTCGAACGGAAGACGAAACGATGATGAAGATTGAACGCAGCTAAAATAATGTGAAAAAGCCTGCTTAAGTGTTATCGTGGCCATTTTGAGGAGCAGCCGCGTCTTTTTCAAGCTCCAATTTGATAGGAAGCCGCTCGAGACTCGTCGTCCACAGGTCTGGAAAAT
>JAPYYT010003796.1:0-11686 GCA_030522565.1 Ceratosolen corneri | reverse complement strand
AAAAGATATCGCGATATTCAATTCATATCATAATATTAAGATAACTCAACATTTGTAATTCAAAATTGTAACAGCATTATAACTATACCACAACGTCTATAGACAGCATTAGATTTCAATACGTTAAAATAAACACCGTTTTACAGCATAACTACGCCAATTTGCCTCTGTTTAATTCTACCCTGCTATCTCTCTTTCTCCACTATCCGCCTCTCCCTCCCTCCATCTGGGAGAGTATTTTCTCGAGCTCAATCCCGAACAGTGTGTAGTACATATCAGAAGACCCATTTAAAAAGTATACTGCAAATAAAACATTATGAAAGAAGTTCAAAAATATCTTTATTAGATAGCAATGTGATTCTATAAAGGAAAATGAGCATTTAAAAATTAAAATAGATAAATGTAAATAACGGTTTGCTAAACGTTCATATAGCAATACATATTTACATTTATAGCAATATATACAACAAATTAATTAGGTTTTATCCACAGCTATCTATATAACTAATAATAATTAGTTTCAACGAATAACAATAATTTATGTTATTTACATTATTTAGGTGTATAATTGATTTTTGTAATATTATTGTAATATCTGTTAATTCTGCATAATTATTATATTTTTGTTTTCTGTTTATAGACTCTTTTATTTTTTATTTTTACGTATAATAGTCCACCATTTTATTATACATTAACTAATTTATGAAGATAATATTGTATCGGCTATTAAAAAAATAGGCTGTCTAATGCATAAGAGAATCCGATTATCAGAAACATACTTAATATATTTTTATTTTATTACATTCAATTTTATTAATTTATTGTCAATTAATTTTTAAATAATTTGACATCCTATAGAGTAAATAATATAATTTTTTACTTGCTTCATTTAGATAATTAGTTAAGAAATAATGTTTTAATTTTTTATTTTTGCCACAAAATTATTATAGTGAATTCGAGAAAATTTTTTGTCTTATTTATAATATCTGAAAAATAATGGAATCCAACAATATGTACGTATAGTAAGTCCTAATTTTTACTGATGAGTAAATTTTTCATGATAAAGTATGCATTTTCATATCACTTATACCTATATTCTATATATTTGTTAATGATATACAAAAATAAAAACTCATTTGGTCAATTATTTAATTAACATTCAAATAACTCACACATATGATCTGAATATATATCGAAGTTTTTTTATAATTTAAATCTGTTCGAGATTCCAAGAGAATCTCGTCGGTCACTTTGTACTACCTTATTGTTTGATAATTATTTTATATATTTTGTGTTTATGATTGACAGTTGTTCATTTTTAAAAAATTCATCGACAATGTTCACTCGGACTGTTCTTTGATTTTCCGCCAATAATGACCATCGATTCTTCTAGAAAACCAAATGGCAGAATTTGTCAGGACTCACAAGAGAAACGACTAATTACTAAAAGGTCTTCAGAACAAGCAAAACTAAACAGTGACAAAGACTTCATAACCTATCAGTGGTTGGTATACAAAACTCAGGAGCTTCGACCGAAGAGTAATAAAAAGAGTTACATTGGTATACATTGGCAGGCTCGCGACTATTGAAGACAACTGAACCCTATCCTTCGCAGTGTTCAATTTATGACTGTACGCCCTTACATACAAGGTCGGATTTAGTATCAATTGGCAAGATTAAGACAATCATATGAGACTGAAGCCCAGTTGACTCGGCGCTCAATTTACGACTGAACGCTACCACATCAATCGGGCCGAAATCAGTACTCACGTAGCAAGTAACAAAATACTCTTACAACACCGATATTATCCTGTAACTTGACTCAAATCTAAAACTATATTAATACAAATAAAAAGCACATAGAAAGTAAAATTATCCGAATTATTACCTTCTCCGGGGTATTCAATTTACGGCTGAATATTGCGACAGCGCGGAAATTCCTATTCAAGGTAAATACAAATTTATATCTACATGTATTAAATAAAGATATTTCACGGTATTATAAACGATTCCTCCATCTTTATTTCTCTCAATCCTGTTATCTTTCCCGTTCGACTATCTACCTCTCCCTCATACCATCTGAGAGAGCAGACACTTTGCTTAATTCGTAAAAATTTGGTCCTTCGAGCCGGACGGTGAACAGATAAAGATAGCAGTATCAAGCTGCTCGAGACTCTTCAAGTTTCGAGTAATGCAAAAAGATAAGAAGGAAAACAAACACAAAAGGATCACCAGATCAAAGGTTGATGAGCCTCTTGTAGAGGAGTCCGTAATGGAGGTACAACAGTTTAATAGTTTCCTTAAACACGAGTGACGACGTAACTTTTTTTAAAATTATAAGCACAATAATTACGAATGAAATGAGAAATATAGGCAAGGTGTTCGGAAGTAATCCAGATCCGAAGATAGTGAGAGGGAATAGGCCGGCCTTGCAAATGGAGAGAGATAGCAGCATTGAAATGAGCTTAGACGAAAACGGTGAAGTTAATACTGTATACTGTCTCTATTGAAAATATACGAAAATAATGATGTCTGTATTTAATATATGTTGAAATATGTTATTTGATTTGTATATATTTCGCATTAATACAAATATTCAGGTGTAAATTGAATATCACGAGAGTTGGATTAATTATCATTATATTAATTATAATTATATTATTTGAATTAATTATGATTTGCTCCCGCGCGACCGCAGATATAAATTGAATACCGCGAAGTTTGGAAGAATTGTTAATTATACGTATAAAATTTAGTTGATTTGTTGATTCCAGGTAATGTTCAGGTCAGTATATTCCATACTGTATTTGTTTATCACTTGGTTTGGTACGTCGGCGCCCTATTCTGGCGTAATATGAGCCTGCTGTTATGCCGCATTAATCAAAGCTTTAATTAAATGCCGTCTTGGTTTCACTAGTGGGACAAATATGATAAATACCGATATATGGCAGCGTCAGTTGCATATTACTTCCCACCTTCCTCCTTCTTTGTGCCTAGAAGGTCTTGTAAATTGTTTTTACTAGGATCGTATTACAAGACACCTGATGGTCATATTTATCATTGCGGAAATATTTCGAGGTGCAGTCCGAGTAAACACGATCGTAAATGGTCATAAAAGAGAGAGATGTAATACTCGATGTACTTTCTGATTGTAGTCGTAAGCTCTTGGGATACATCTGATAGTCATAAATGTATTGAATCTTTTTAAAAATAATTCACAAATAAACAGGTAGTACCGACAGTAGAGAGACCAGCGGAATCTCGAACACAAGAGTATGACAATCCAAGACATACTGTAACATTGCACGAAAAAGAAGACATAGCACTTGAGACACGTAGATATTCAATGAAAGCTATTAAAGGAGCTCTTGTAAGTATATCCTCCAGGAACGTGGATTCTGCAGAACAAGGATGTTCACAGGATACTCCTTTACGATTGCCTGAAATACCAATCATTAAGTTTAATGGTGATTTCTCAGCCTGATACGCCTTCAAAGACAACTTCATCAGTGTAATCCTAATCCGAAAGGGATTAAATGATCAAAAGAAGCTCTATTATCTGAGAAATACATTACAGGACGAACCCCAAAGACTAATCAGAAAAATATGTCTGAAGAAAGATTCATTAGTAAGCTGTTGGGAACTGCTTATGATAAATTACAATAGTATGAAAATCACCATTAACACAAACCTCCACTGAGGATTTATGAATTATAATCTCCAGTGCTGCAAAACTGTTTATACAAGAAATTTTCTCAGTGCAGTAAGAGAAGCGTAGCTGAGACTATTTCATGAAGAAAAGACTCACTGTCTAAGAGACATTGTTATCGTCTTGTTTGAAACAAAACAGTTTCGTGCCCATTCTGAAACGACCGAGGAGTGGCCCAAGGTGGTAGGGCGCATGTCTGAGTACCCTACTTTTGAACAACTACAAAACTTCTTAACTGGACAAGTGCAATCCGAGATTCAACACGAGATTATAGCACCTAGGATATAGGATATAGGAGATTTGCATAAGGCCATCAAAAGACCAAAAACAAGAAAAACAGCTACCGATGTGGTAAATACAACATTTTCAGTAAAGCGACCATCAGACAATACTGCTCGAGATTCCTTTGGTTTCCCGACCGTCGGTACTACCTCTTTGTTTGTGAATTCTTTCTTGAAATATTCAAAATGTTTATGATTGTCAAATGTGTCCCAAAAGCCTACGAATATCTTAAGAAAGTATAGCGAGTCTTTATTATTACTTCTCTCAAGTTCATAACTATTTTACGATAGTGTTTACTCGGACTGCGTAACAACATAGTTGTTAAACTTTGTAAGAATTTCTCAACGAACCGACACAAATTGGAATTCATGAAAATCCCAGTCATGCTTCAAGACGTCGGAGCGAACCCACGGTCTGTGGCGCGACATTCCAAAGAGCTGCCACCACTTCACCTCCGACACTTGATCCTCCGCGTTCAAAAAGGCGTTGATGTTATTTGACTAGAGCTGCAAAGACAACAAAAAATTCGTTTTCAAATCATCAACAAAATTTCCCCATCTCAAAGAAATTTATGGTGACCACCTATACTCCAAAAGTACGGTGAAGACATTAAAACTAAACGGCACGCGCGCTGCAGTATGTGAATTCTCTCATCTTTTCAAGGATGATCTTCAAGCGGAATATAGTGGTCTTAAAAAGAGATTCTCAAAACAGTATTATACAGTATTAAACAGTATTATAACAATAGTATATTTTAAAATATAATAAATTTATATTTATATAATATAAATTTATATAATAAACATATATATATATATATATATATATATATATATATATATATATATTTGTTCGGCGTTCGGCTCGAATAAAAAAGGAATGGGTGCGGACCCGAGTTTGTGAATTCTCCCCACGGATGTGTGAGAGAGAAACAGATAGTGGAAGGGTCGAAATAGCAGGGTAAAAAGAATCGTAGACAAAATAGGCGGTTTTAATGCCGGTTAACACTTAGATTTATTGAACAGAAAATAACTTGAAGAAGTCGCACTTGGTCAAAACAGTCAATTATACTATTGTCGTTATAAGAATTGTTGATTACCGCACTTAAACAATACGCGAAGCGCGGATGGGTTTATAAATAGAATCTACGTTCTTTCTTTAAGCTTTTATGCGATCGATCTCCCGCACTGCTGCACTGGTTACGCATGAATTTAATACCACGTAGTTTGAATTACGATTAGACGAATCGCGGCGTGGTCTTACAGGGTGGTCGGCTTTATTGGCCAAGGGGGTCTCGATCGGCAACACAGTGCCAAATCAGAGTACGTATCTTCGTCACTCCAAAAGGTGAGTCTTCTGTATAAAGCCAGACGTGGGTTCATAACTCCAAAAGATGAACCTTCTGCATAGAACCAGATGAGGGGAGATGTAATGGTTGCTACTTGCCTCTTGATGCGCCGTTCCAGCTGCGCTCCTTCCTGGGAGTTCCGTCCAGGATGGGAATGGTTCACTCGCGGACATTCTAACGTAGCGAGCTCAGCGTCGGGGAAAAGCTTGTGTACACAGGCCGACTGCTGAGCTTGGTGAGAAAACTCGCGTTGTAAGACCACGGTACTGCACTGGAGACCTTCAGAGAATTCTGTCCTCGGGGTGCTTGCGGCCCTATTTTATATTCACGGGTGTGACGCCGAGGGTGTCCAAATTTTTGGATGGTGGGGGGGCAACTCATTTTCCTACTCTAGTGAGATTGATGAACATAGAATTTTACTTCCTTGAGAAAGGAGTAGGGGGCAAGGCCAAGACGGTGGGGAGGGGGCTGCGCTGCGAATGTGCATGCGCCCTGCACCAAAACGTTGCGCGCTGCAGCTCATCTGCTTGCTGCGCTTTGCTGTCGAAGCTATGATCGCGAAATACAATTTGCGAGCACGAAAGACATACGATGATACCGGGGGGCTACTAATGGGGGGGGGGGGGTCGTATCGTTACAAATTCAGACGCAAACAATAAATGTACATTGTAGGAGTTACATTGGCGTAAAAAACATGGCAATCATAAAATATGAGATATTTAAACATAATAATCACAAATAATATACATAATATAATCAACAGATATATTATGAAATAACAGACAAAATAAAAATGGTATTATATAGTGACGACTAGGGATTCTATCAAAATCTCGAACAGATATAGTATTTTATCTAAAATCATTTTTTATGATATATGTAAAGATTTATAGTTATAAATTAGAAGAATTCTAAATTAAAAATTGTTTTTAACCAATTTCACCAGTTTATTATTCAGAATTATAATTTGAAATACTTTAAAAATGTGTTGGAAATATAATTCATTTATAAAATTTATATTTAGTATATAAAATGTTTAATTTGTTATAATAGATGACGAAACTTATGTTGAATTGAAGAGATGTATCACTTGTTTTGATTTGTTTAAACAAGCAGGTTTCTATCATTCTATTATGGCTTTCATTTTATTCCATCTTGTCTATACGAAAACTCTTATCTATTCATCACCTGTTGAAATAGTTCCTATGCATGACAATTATTCTGTTTCCAATTATAGTTCTGATTCATAAATTGATTATCTATTTGTCAGTTACTATTAGTACACAATAAAAATTTGACGCAGCACTTAGATAAATCAAGTTCTTTTTCTATTTATTGACAAGGAAACTATATACTGAAGTTTTTATTTCTAATTTTTTAAAAAATAAAAGTTATTAAGTGAATTTGATGACGATTCCATGAGACTCTCGAACGTTTCTTAATAATACCTCATTGTTTGAAAATTCGTTACAAGTTTTAGCATGTTTATAATTGCCTAGAGGACCTACGACTACGACGTTAAAAATTCAAGTATACTCGTTTGATTACCAGATGATCCTTAACAATTAGCTATGTTTTTTTAGGACTAGGTCATCTTGAGTTTCCTGTTTGTCAAGCTAATAATCACGTCTCTTTTAACAAAGCTAGCAAAATCAACAACGCCATAATGATTATAGGAATATCTCCTCCGAATTCTTCTACCGTACCAGTAAATAACGATTGCTATTTCATCTATTATTCAGGAGTGAAAGCCTTAGCACCACATTTCGCTACGTGGCAATCATCTGTAATGCTTCAGTGTTCTTCCAAAGCATCAACACTAATTAGCCAAGGACATCATTCACAGAACAGTAATTAGCTGTGATCCAATACATTCAATGAGGTAATCACAAATTCAAGAAATAACTCAAGCGATCATGATGATGTAAAACCAAGTCAAAATATGGACCACTACGTGTCAGCGCTTTCTTGTATATTCATCATATTGATTTTATAATGCTAATATTATAATGATCTCAAGGCCTAGTCAAGACTGTCTCAACTCACCTCAAAACGAACCAGATCATGGATAACAACAGGTTGACGAATCGCCATTTAATTGTAAGCTTAACGCCGAAATTATATCTTGACTAAATCAAAGGGAAGTATATTTCTACCTTAACCAGGGCTACAATTCATCTCAAGGTATCAGGACATTCATTTTAGAATTGAAAATCGAGATAGTATGGAAAACATTGATTCAACGTATATACAATTCTGTTAGGTATCCGATACCTAGTTTTCGAGGGCTTAGAATCACTACTCAATCAAACGGCTTATTAATAGGGGCTTCACCTGCTTGATGTATGCACTCTCTGATGGTGAAAAATAGGGATATAACGAGATATAATGGGACTGACGACAACACCTTTAATTCCATATATTTTCAATAAAGACAGTTTTACAGTTTTACATTCGCCGTCTTTGTCTTAGCTTATTTCTACCCTGCTATATATATTCTTCCACTGCCAGCCTCTCTCTCACACAACTTTCGGGAAAGTACACACTCGGGTTAATTCCTGAATAAAATTAAATATAAAATACTACTGTTCGAGATTTTTCCTGTGTGTGTTTTCTCATGTAGTTGAGTTACCTCTGATAATAGAAATGAATTAATGATTCGTATACTTAGTTTGGGTGGCTGCAGTAAATATGTGAAATTATAAATAATTGTATATCTTCGATCTTCCTGCTTCTAGTGAGTGATATTGTTAATACGTTTAAATAATTCAATTTATATATTAGCTATTACTCGTCTACTGCTCGATGAGAGGAGATACTCGTGAGATATTTTTCTACGATTGCGCACTTCTTACATGAGTGGTATTGATAATAAATATATCTAAAACTTACTAAGAATATACTATTATGCTATCCATTACTCAATGAGCAGCAATAATTTGGCAATATTTAATTAATCGTATTCACGATTAATGTCCTCTTGTAGTTCCTGTAGGAGAATTATCGCGTAAACTGCAGCCTTGCCTCGTTTTAATATTATGTACTTATAAACCAACTAAGTACAATAATGAGAATACTACTGTAAGCTTTGAGGTATCAGAAGTAACTGTTATAATGTCCGTGTGTCCGTATCTACGTAGCCGGTCCCTTTGTTTTCTTTCTTAAGAAGGGGAAAAGTCAGTTGATAATTTCAAAGTGGTTTGTTAATTTTGATTGGTGGGTTTAAATATGAGAATTTGAACTATCAAGGTGGGAGTTAAAGGGAAGGAGCGGTAGGGTACATAGCTCGCAAGTGTTTACAATAACATTCAGTTGAATGATTATTTACAAGATTCGTGGAATCTAATATATATTAACTAAATGAATACTTACAATCATGGAAATGTTAAAGGAGATATATCCGATGTCAAGCGGAGTCTTGGACAAATTGAATCTGTTCGCGATTTTTTTCGTGTGTATGTTCTTTCCTCGATGTAATTAGGAGATACGGATAGCGAAAGGACAAGTCATAGAAATGGGTATTATTAACTGAGCAGATTTTGTTGTTGGAGACTAAAAATTAGGTTTATTAAATAATAAATATGTAAATAGATGTTGAATAATTACAGAATATGGCTGAATGTTGATCGTGTTTGGTTGTACTGATATATAAATGCTGTGTTATGGTAGTTGATGTATAATAGTAGAGAATACGAATGAAAAAGCTGTGTCTGTCTCGCTACTCACTTATAAGCTGAGAAAGATGTTGGTTGAGATGTATAGTAATATGGGCGTAATCCTTGATCAGTTCCGTCTAGTATTAATGTCCGCTTATTTATGTGTTGGGTGTCAATTTGTACGAATTGTTTAGAAAGAACGTGGGTTCGTAAGTTAGTAGCCCTAGTACTTAATTTGAACAGTGTGTCCAATTCAAGTTGATTGAATAATCACGAACTGTTACAATATCACAAGTCTGACGATAACACAGATTTTAATATGACTACTGGCTTGAAAATACCTTATGATAATAACAGGGAATAATAACTTAATGTAACGGGTAATTAATGAATTGCGTATCAGTAGTAGCTTTTCCTAATTATATTGCCTGTGCTTACTCGCGCTTATTTTTGCGTACAGCGGCGACTGAATATTGGTGGCTACTTTTCATATTTCAATTGCGTTTTAGTTATTTCGTTTATTTTAGTTATTTAGTTATTTTATCATATTTCAATAACGATTAGTTAATTTTGTTTATAATAATTAATTATATTTTTGTTTATAATAATTAATTAGCTAATGTTGTTATCATCGATGCTCTTTGACAGGTAGTGTCGAGGCCCTTTTTGGCGTTTCGGCCCGTTGCATCGTTTGATGTTTACACTTTTCAAAATATGTATCGATTTGGTGTAAAAGACATTTATACGATGTTTGACAACTGCGCGTGGGTTCTTGTAACGTTTTGTCCGTTAATTTTACGACACGCGCCTTGCAATGCACGTGATGGTCATATTGACCATCGACAATTTTTCGAGTACAATGTTGGGAAAACTCAACCGTTTAAAATCACTGTTGACGCGAAAATATACATGAAATATTATCTTCGGCTCTTTGGAGACATCTGGAAATCATACACATAAAAAGTATCAAAACAAATGTCAAATGAAATAATATTATTTAGTGACTTTCGAGTTTCTATTCGCTTTTTAAATAACTGGGGTACGTTGAGAAGAATATAAGAGTTTGCAAAAAAGTTTATAAGATTTCAGTTCAGTATGAGTTTAAAGATTTATAATAAAGAAATTAACGATGACAAAGTCAAAAAATGAAAATTTGCGCCACAATACTGCACCTTCTCTACAGGCAGTGAGTGCTGAGCTGTTATTGAAGATTCAGGGACAACATACTCAGAGTATGAAGGAATTGGAGGATTATATTTAAACGGACAGAAACGAAGATCTTAGTCAACTAACATTAAAAAATGTCTTTTTTGTAGGAGCTACATTCAGAATTTCGAAAAGAAGATGAAATTATGACATCTAGACGGCCTGATATGCTTATTAATCATGATTATACCACTACAGACTTTCAACATGGAAAGAAAACTATATACAAAAATTAAAAGGATACTCGCAAAACTGGAAAATGAGTTGAAAACTGATGTTGAATGTTGATGTTGATGTTGGGTTGAAAAATGAGTTCAAAGAAGTCTGATAATTCACAATGTCAAAGTGCAATGGTTGCAGAGGCAGTCCACCAAGATTTAACCAGACTGCCACAAATAACATTGCTCACATTCTGTGGTGATTATATGGAATGGCCCACCTTTCGGGACTTGTTTCAAGGAGTAATTTTGAATAAAGGGAAAATGAGTAAGACTGAAAAACTATGTTATTTGAGAGGTGCATTACAAGGATCTCCAGCTGATCTCATATTCAAAACTATAACTCTGTGATGAAAACAAGAGCCAATAAGAGGAGATGCTCCGTGACTTGACAAATTCTTAAGTATAATAGAAAAGGAACTAAAAAAGTTAAGAACTATAGTAGAAAAGGAAGATGAAGGGAAATATACATTGGTTCACCTTGTTACACGATTACTGGGTGAGAAGTTTCTCGAGAACAATGGCTTGTCAATAGGCAATAGAACTACGTTCACAAGTTTATAACAAGATTTGTCGATCGCACGCACAAGAGCAGTCCAAAGTTTGGACAAAACTGAGTGAAGAGGGGCACCTGCTCGAACTGTAAAAAAGAAAACCGTAAGGTACCAATTAACACCACAGAAAAAAATAGTAGGTCAAATAATAGTTATATGTTATAATATATATAAGATATAAAATATTAAATATAAAAGTTATATTATAATCCAAGATGTAAAATTTATAATGAACAACACTATATAAGTAACTGTCCAAGATAAAGAAAATGTCACTGGATGAGAGGCGAAACCTCATAATGTTCCATAATTTGTGCTTCAATTGTTGAAGCAAACAATCAGTAGCATGTAGAGTAAATAAATAATTATGCAAAATATTGTGGACGACATAATATACTGCTATATTATGATATCAAGCCACCAGAAAATACAGAATGGTCGAAATACACATGACTTAGAAGCGCAACCATCAATAATAGGTACAAGACAGTAACTCCTTCGTTATTAGCCACAGCTAACACCAGTAACAGTAAAGTCAACAATTACACTCCAAGCCTGCCTTCTCACAGATTCAGGTTTAGCATTGACATTTGTCTCAAAACAATTAATTCACATTGTTCAAGATTCAGTTAGTAAATCTCTTATATAAAATATTCAGAATCACGACCTTTCTATTTTCATAATATTCGTATATTAATAAAGGGCCAAGCTTG
>JAPYYT010003795.1:0-11689 GCA_030522565.1 Ceratosolen corneri | reverse complement strand
ACAGCATTAGATTTCAATACGTTAAAATAAACACCGTTTTACAGCATAACCACGCCAATTTGCCTCTGTTTCATTTTACCCTGCTATCTCTCTTTCTCCGATATCCGCCTCTCCCTCCCTCCATCTGGGAGAGTGTTTTCTCGGGCTCATTCCCAAACAACCTGAATATTGAGCCCATACGAAAATAAGCAACTTTTAATTAAACTCGCGGAACTTAACACATTTTGTAAATTCACTTCAAGCTATTGCAGGATTCAATTCATGGCTGAATGTTAAGATAATACAAGATATATAATTCAAAATTATATAGCATTATATTTATACTACATCGTCTAGAGACAGCATTATATTTCAATACGTTAAAATACGTTATAAAACGGTTTTACAGCATTGCACACGACGTCTTCACCTTTGTTTTATTCTACCCTGCTATCGCTCCACCCCCTCTGTCTGCCTCTCCCTTACACCATCTTGAGAGAGTTTTTTCTCGATTTTATTCCGAATTCCTGAACAGTTATTATACTAATTTGATACTTTAATGGGAATTTGTATTCTGATGAATTTAATAAATAAATAAATTACTTTCCCGCAATTTTGGCAAATTCGTTGCTTCTAGTCGGTTGAATTCACGTGCTATTACGCTCGATGATGATACGAGGAATAATTGTAAGTTGAACTCCGCTTGGTGAGCATATTTGTTCGTCACCCAGGTAGATTCAATGAATTGGATCAATATAACACTGTTCGGAAAATCCATATAATAAAACCAATCGTCACGTCGGGGCCGAGTAACGTAAATATTCAGAGCACTGTGATATAGAAGTGCAGTGTAAAAACAAAGAAACACGTAGTCCAAATATAAAACGGCCATTGCTAGAAAGATCGAGAAGCAAAGTACACGTGTAAGAACAATTGCCGCCACTTGACCCGAGACGACTTCTCGACTTTCCCGCGCAGCCTGCGCTGCGCGCTCGGCCGCGGAGTAACCGCGGCGGGAAAAGAGCCCGCCTATCAGTATCTAACGCAAGAGAAACAACAGACTCATTACACCAATAATAATTAGTGCCTATCGCGGGACCAATAAAAAAAATCAATCAATTACTTTCGACGAGGTGGCGTAAAGTCGCGAGGCGAACTGTGAGGACAAACTGAGCCACGCCGTCGAATCAGTGCGGAAAACGTCGTCTTCGAGTACATTTCAATCTTCAACTATGGATCCCGTCAGAAGCCGAAACCAAGCAAAGAAGATTGGCAAATGGTAAACCCGCAAACCGAAGACTGGCAAGAGTAATACTACAAAGAGAAAAAGGAATCGCAATCCCTCCAGCTGAAGTAACTAAGCATCATCCAGCTCGAGGTCAACAAGAAAGACTGATATTCTATCAGCAATCATCAAGGAGGGAAAGCAGCCCTCCCAAGCGCGTCTGCGCGTAATCCACGGCTGCATCAACCACGCAGTTCATAGGAGAAATAAAGCAGGGTCAACTTACAATTGAACCTTGCATCGTAATAGAGGTTTTACATCCAACTCAATGAAACTGGGGCTAAGCCGCAAGGCGAATTTTCGAATGCCATTGAAAAAAAAAAAAAAATCTTCGTTCAAGCGTTACAGCCATTTATCATTAACACACACACACACACACACACCCGCATACCCAATACCACACAAAGTGAACATTTATAATTAAATAAATAGAAAAAGCATACACACCTGTTTAACGAATTAATTAATCTTACCGCCAATATCACTCCTATTATATCCCCACTCCTTAACATCAGGGAATCACACAAGATGAAACCTCTATCAATAGGCCGTCGGAACAGGTGAAACTGAGCCCACGAAAGCTGGATAGAGGGTACCTCAATAAACACTTTTGTCAGTTGTATAGTTACTTGTAATATTACAAAGGGTGTATTCTGTACGTAACACTACCGAAATTTATATAACACTTCTATCGTGGCGCTACAAAAGGTATGTCCTGTGCATAATACTACCGAGATATCTGGATCTCGTGAGCCTCACGATTAAATTAAGTTGCTTGCTACTGTAGTCTTACAAAGGTGTGTCCTGTGCGTAAAACTACCAAAATAATTAATAGAACTGCACATTTATTGAAATACTTCTTGAGGCGTGATTACTACCGCGATTTGAATGAATACTGAGGTAGAAAGAATTGCCGTTAGTGAAAGACCCGTACGAAAAGAGTAAGTGGCAAGAGATACTAATAGTGCTACAAAAAAGATTCCTGCATGTGACACAGTCAGAACGGATTGCAAAATGATTGACTTACTAGTAGTAGTTGTTGCGATCAGTTGTAAGTTCAATGCCGCGTTTGTTTATCTGTTTGAATTCACGTGGTTGCTACAACAGTCAGTTGTATGTTAAACATCGCGTCGTGGCCTACTTATTCATCACTCAGATAAATACAGTGAATTTAACTACGCAGGTAAATACAGTGAATTTAACCACTCAGGTATATACAGTGAATTGTATTAGTACTTGAATTATTTCTTGAGGTGTAATTAGTGCTGCGAGTTGAATGACTTGTAAAACAATGATCGAATTGTGACCGTAAGATGATACTCGTGAATTATCGTACGAAGAGAAGGCTCTTGGTGAAGATCTGGCAATCTAAACATGCTGAAATTACTGTAGAGTTTTTCAAACAATAAAGTATTATTGCGAAAGGTTCATAGGTCGTACAGAATCTCGAACAGACATTCTCATATATATTTATTATCACTTAAATTTCTACTTTTAATATTTAAATGTATGGGTGCAAGATTTCCAGAATATCAACAAAGTTTAGTAACGAAGTTTTAATTCTTCGAACTTTACGCTTCAACTTTCCGCCCCTCAATTCCTATTCATTGCCAAGCTGAACACTCAACAATACACAAAAGGGCCATGAGCCAGTAATATGCATAGCAAAGCGGCTAGTAATAATATTGTGACGCTTCTTCATTCCCTAATCATAAATAGAATTTCAGAAACTACGGAAGACCAGTATGCTCGAGTAATTAATACAAAAAAGAATGTAAAATATAATCATAGAAGGGCTACAAATTAACATTGATTATTCTAAAGTAAAGTTTTCCATTTAAATTAGCATTGATAATAACGATGAAAAAAGTTTATTACATAAGTAGTGATTATTGCATAAGGCAAAAATGCTTAAATAATAATTCTTATATAAGATAAGAATCAACAAGATGACAATCTTGCATATTTTATTTAAGTAAGTAGTGATTCTTGACCAAAGTAATAACGACTAAATAATAATTCTCCGATAAAGCAAAAAGAAAATAAATATAGTAAACTTGATTCAAACTAATGAAATGAGACACTACTTGACACAAAACAGAACATGTCAGCAGTTAATACTCAAGAACAATAAATTTTCAAGACACAGTTCATCACCTTATTTATATTGGGCAAGTTACTACACAATTTTCATTTGATTTCTTAACTTTTATCTTTCACATATTATCAATACAAGCAATTTCTTATTATATTTCATAAATAATTTGCAGCGTTTTAAATTTCCTAGTTAGCCCTCCCGTTCCACTATGTACTTCTTCCCTTTCCAACGTGGGAAGATTCACACATCAGGTAAAATCCCAAGCAGTATGATACTGCAAATTTGTTTATATACGAAACGAATATATAAGTGATAAGCATGTACAAGTAAGATAATTAATAGTTCCGTGTAATATTAATATATAAGACAATTGATTTACAATTAAAAAGTAGTATAAAATTCTTTCAAAAGAATACACGTATATTTTATGAGATCGAAATAGTTACACATTAACATGCTATTCAACTTGTTGGACATAGTAAATACATACATAACTATTATATTGGATCTCTTGTAAAAATTCTATTGAAACTATGGAGTATCTGTAAACGTTATTTATCATTGACAATATTTTAACTAATATCATTTTTAATATTTATTTTTTAATATTTATTATTTAATATCATTCAATATTTTAACTACAAAAATATCTTAATGATAAAAACAGTAGTAAATTTTTTCCATATCTAAAATAATTTTTTAATTTATATAAGAATTAATTCCAATATATGTGTGTGTGTATAACTATATTTGACAATAATTATTAATAACATATGAAATATTGTAAGTTTACAGATATTATTAATACAATAGTAAATAAAAAATAATAATCTATATAATATTATGATAATCAATATATATTGAATTCGTGCAAAGCATATGGCTTTATACTTCTAAATTAATGTTTTTCTGTTCTAATATACAATTTTTATTAAACCATTTTTTACTGAGAGATTTTTTTTATTAACAGTATATTAAATATACATGCAATGCTTATTTTTAATATTATCTTAAAAGAAAAATTTTAATTAATGATGATGACTGAAACAAAATACTTGATGAAGTAAATTAGCATATTTTTAATTAAAAAATTAAACTATTTATTGTTTACATTTATATATATTTTAAATTAAATTTTCAAATTAATCGGTATTTCTTATAAAACGAATATAATTAAAAATGAACAGAGAACATTTTTTTATTTTTGTAGAATTAAACCATGATCTTAGAATAATTTGTAAAAATTATAAATATATCATATTATCAATGTACATTCAAAATTCAAATTGATGTTTTATTTTTATGTTCTTATTATTATATAATTTTCCAAATAAACAAGTGTTCCTTTGTTTTCCAGAAATATTTTTTAATAATTAAAATAATATATTGTTAAAGAATTATTTAATAATAACAAAAAAATTAAAAATAACAAAGTTATATTGAAATTATTAATTTAAAATATCAGTTTTTTAACTTTTATTTTTAACCTTTAACTTTATTTTTAACCAAGGAAAGAAAATTATTATTAAATATATTTAAATGTTTATTAAATTATTCTGCATAATTTCAAAATATATATCATACTAAATATTAAATATTCAAATCTTAAAATAGTAAAAATTTTTACGTAATTAAATTTATCAAATAAAATATTTTTAATCAAAAAAACTTTCAAAAGAAGATCATTTGTATAAACTTATAAAATTTTGAATCTAGATGTAATTAAACATTTTGTGACAGATAATGACGTAATTCATCTGCAAATGCATACATACATATCATATATTATTAAAATTGGTAATGCGTGCGTAAGTATGCGCATGTGCATGTTGTAAAAATGACACACTGCTGAGAAAGTTTTACAAATATTAAATATTTGCACTTTTCATTAAAGTAGGTTTTAAAGAGGAATTTTTAAATTGTTTAAAAAGGCACGAAAATAAGATGTAAAATAAACTCACCTCGGCAAATTCGAAGTCTCCATCAAATTTACGTTTGGCGCTTTTAGCTACAACCGGGTTTAAAAATATAATTAAGAGACAGCTAACAACCATTGTCACAAAGAACCATGAAAAATACATATCTATATTTTTATTTGTTGTCTTTTTCTGCCTCACTATATATATTTTAATAAAAAAAACCGAGTTTCAAATTTCGAGAACTATTAATGTTTTTGCAGTTTTCTTTTACTTTAGGATATATAGCTTTTGTTTAGAGCATCACACTTTGCAATTTTCGTGTGTAACTTTTGTAGAGTCTCTATATATTAAAACATAAAATATATATAAAAAATCCAAGAAGATATGGAGATTCGTAAGTGAATGTAAGACGGCGAAGGTATTTATCATTTATCCCAACGCAGATAAATGAAACACATAAGCAATGCAAAATAAAAACCCTGCGCAATACTCAAATAATACGTGACTTATTCTTATTGCCAGCAAATACCATTCAAGTAGGTGTGAATATATATTGATGCTTAGCTTTATTTTAGCGTGAAGATTTAAGAGTAGTAATTGTAGTTCACATACACGAAAAAAGCATGAAGCGCATCATCGTCACTAGGCTTTAGCGAAAATTTTACGTGTTCTATACGCATGCGCAAAATAATTTATTTATCTTTGGATACACAAGCACAAATTCTTACGAACCAAGGATTTATAAAAATTCAACCGTGCTTTATGTAATATATTTTTTAATTAAATTCCCATTTAAATTGAAATTGTTAAACCTAACTTCTTTTATTACAAAATTTGTATACTTGTAATACCAATTTTTATGAAATAATTAAATTAAGTTAATCTAGTGAACGTTTCAAATTTTTTTTAGAAATTAACCAAATTCTTTTCAAAATTTATCTCAAAATAATCTATACTAATAACAAAATGAAATAGAAAGTATCATACATAGTTACGCCGAAACTAAAAATTCAATTTATATTTTAAAAATAATTAATTGTAATTATTGTACAATATATCGTACAGTATACGTTAGATTTTAATAATAATTATTTAATACAACCATTGAAATTTGAGAAGATAATTCAAAATATAAAATAAATAAATCATTTTTATTAATTTTAATGTTGGTTTCTAAATTAAATTATGTACTTTTATTGATTATATTTATGTTTGATAACAAATTGTAATATAATTAAAAATATATTTGTTTGAAATCTATAACAATTAAAAAAAATTAATGTATTTATTTTTAAAATGAACCGATATTTAGTATGGCTTTACATAGTATTGATTTTTCGATCTATCTACAATGTACTATCCAACTCTAATAATAGTATTAAATGACGGTTTTTTATTTGTAGATACTTGTATTTTACTTTATCTAATATATTACATATTTAAGAGAAAATGATAAAATTAGAATATCCATCAATACAAAGATGAATGTTTACTTTTGCTGGATGAAATTATTTAGTTGTTCATTCATAGTTGGAGCTATTCTATTATTAATAGATATAACAGTATCCATAAATAAAAGAGGACCATCATGATTACCATAAAATATATATTTTTCATAATAAATATTTTTATTAAGAATTAATTATCAATTAAATATTACATTAACTCTTCCAATACTCTTTGTATATAAATATATTTTGATATCAATATTTCTCATGTTCTATCTACCTGAATAACTGTATTACCTACAGCAGAAATTGAACCTCAGGACTGGCCACATTTACGAGATCTCACATTGGCAGATCCCGAGTTTTTATCACAAAGTCCCATCGATATCATACTTGGGGTTGACGTCTTAGGGCAGGTTATAAAGGAAGACGTTAAAAAACATTCAGCAATAATGCCCATTGCAATAGAATATATTTTTGGCTGGCTAGTCATAGGTCCAGTTTTTACAAAAGGTAAGGGCGTAGCTCGAGCACACCATGCATCAGTGCTAACCAGTAACCAAGCATTGGAGGATATATTAAAGAGATTTTGGAAACAAGAAGAGGTATCGAAAATGGAGATACTACGTTACACTCCTGAAGAACAAAAGTACGAGAATCACTACGTTAATACACATTGTCGTGATGCCACAGGGAGGTATGATGTTAAAATTCCATTAAAATCTCCTCCAAGCCTGCTTAGCAAATCTTATAACGCCGTACTAAGATCGCTAAAAACAACATTGAAGCGATTCAGCAAAGACGACAATTATCAGACTTTATACACAGAGTTCATGACAGAATACAGAGAACTTGGCCACATGAAGAGAGTCCCAAAATTTGTAAAGAATCCACATTATTACCTGCCACATCATGGTGCATTAAAACAAGATGGTGCCACCACTAAGCTGAGAGTTGTGTTCAATGAGTCCAGTGAAATATCAACTGGTTATTCCATCAATGACCTGATGCATACTGGAGCAAATCTTCATCTTGACATTCCAGATGTTCTGATTTGGATCCGACAATACCGACACTTATTCTCTACCGTTATCACAAAGATGTACAGGCAAATAAAGGTTCATAAAGACGATTGGGACTTGCAGAGAATTCTTTGTATTAACGAACAAGGTAATGAAGTGCCATTTTCATTAACAACCGTTACTTATTGCTTGAAAGCCGCTCCATTCTTAGCAGTGAGGACAATGCTACAGTTAGTTAAGGATGACGAGGATAAATACCCCCTCGCTGTGCCTGCCATAACCTCGGGGAGATATGTAGATGACATATTTGGAGGTGCAGATTCCATAAAGCAACTAGAAAAAATAGCTTTGCAACTTCGCAGCCTTTGTATGGAGGGCGGTTTTTCTTTAGCAAAATGGCACACAACAGACCAAGAAGTAATTAACACTTTGAATGAGAGTGACCAACAGGGCTCCTTTATATCATTTGATGACTGCGAAACCCACATCTTAGGTTTGAGATGGTTACCATCAGAAGATTGTTTCACATTTACTACAAAACAAACTAATACAAATTCAAGATCAATGACCAAAAGATCCATTCTTTCTGACACTGCACGCATTTTTGATCCCTTAGGTTTTGTATCTCCTGTAGTGATCAAGGCAAAAATGTTCCTACAAGAGCTATGGACTGAAAAATATCATTGGGATGAGCCACTGTCGACGAGGTTAGGACAAACTTGGAGTAAAATAAGAGCTGAGTTCAATGAGCTGCGTAGCATAACAATTCCACGCTGGCTAAATACCTGGATTGATTCAAAGGTGGAATTACATGGCTTTTCGGATGCCCCAGATCTGGCAATGGCAGCAGTGGTCTACATCACTGTTCAATGTAAGAATCCTGCAAGGCTTTCAATGGTATGTTCAAAGACAAAGGAATTATCAGCTGCATTATTATTAACAAAATTGGTAAAATATGTCAAATTTTCGTTAAATTTAGATATAGCAACAATTTACTTATGGACAGACTCAACAGTGGCATTAGGTAGGATAAATGGCATCCCAATGCGATGGGGAGAATACGTGGGAAATAGGGTGGGTCAATACGAGAATTAGTTCCAGATGCCACATGGCTTCATGTTCCTGGCTTATCAAACCCTGCAGATTGTGCATTAAGGGGTATTTCCAATAAGAATTTAAGAGAACATAAACTATGGTGGTACGGGCCACCATTGATACAAGAAAAGAATAGATGGCCAGCACAACCAAAGGAAAGGGATGAGAGATGCATGGACGAAGCCCGTCCTGCAGCCCAAGTACTATTAGCTGGCAAAGAACCAGAATATCAGTGGGATCTGATAGAGAAATATTCAAATTTTAACGACTTGTTAAGAATTACTGTATTGTGTATTAATTTCATAGAAAGGCTGCGAGGAAAGAAAGATCCACCACTCGGTAGGATAAACAGGGAGAGCATAGAAAAGGCAAAGCGATTCTGGGTAAAAGCAACACAGGAGCTTTACTTCCCTCTTGAGATTAAACAATTCCAAAGAAAAGAAGAAATCCATCCCAAGCACATGATGAGTCGATTGAACGCAGGAATTATTCGTGTTGGAGGAAGACTCAATGAGGCGTCAATACCTGAGGTCTTGTCATTGCTGACGCACATCAAACAACACTTCATGGAGGCGCACAATTAACTCTTGCACACACCCGAGAAAATTTTTGGATCGATGGTGGTCGAGCTCCCATCAGAAGTCATAACCTGATGAGTGATATACGTGAGGTGTGCTTGTCAGCGTGGGTTCCGTGCACAGCAATTGATGGGCCATGTACCCGTTGCACGAGTCATACCTTCAAGACCATTCACGCACACAGGGCTGAATTATGCTGGACCATTTCTGTACAAAACAATAATGGGACGTGGAGCAATGAAGTTAAAATGTTGGATGTGCGTGTTTGTATGTTTTGCGACGACAGCAATACACTTGGAAGTGGTGAGTGAATATTCGACAGAGGCATTTATAGCTGCATATAAAAGGTTCACGTTACGTCGAAGTATTCCTCATACCTTGTACTCAGACTGTGGCACGACCTTCATCGGAGCAGAATCGGCTTTGAAAAAGATGTTCTTCACAAGTTCTCTCGAGCACGCTACATGTTACATAACGTACGCTTGGGCCCGCGAAGTTTGGTCACGTGAAACTACTACAAAAAGTGTCCATAGGCTGCAGCTCTTTCCTTTATCTGGATACATTGGTGCGCTGCATTCGTGATGATCGTCGACTGATAAATCTGGGAAGGACGACAGCCTAGAACCCACAGATCGAAGGCAAGCAGCGATATGTGCATTTATCTAATTGAACAAAAGAGCTGCCATTGTATTTAACACAATTGAACGACAAGTGGTGCATCAAGGCCTGTAATATAAAGCAACCTAAGAGGCCTTTGAAAACCTCCTTCTATACTGTAACAGGATATAAAGGCAAATAGAACAAATAGAATAATTAGTGCTTTTCTTATAAATTAATACAAGAAAATTAAACATTAAAATTAAAAAACAATCAATAAGAGTAAAGAACAAGACAGTGTATTTTCATATGTAAAACCAGAATTGTATAAAGAAAGTTTCAATTTGATTTTCAATAAATATCAATTCACAGCATTACATTCGACCCTCCGCGTCTTCGTTTCTTTCTACCCTGTCATTTCTCCTCTGCCAATATCGGCCTCTCCCCCTCCACCTTGGGGAGAGCTCATCATCGGGAAAGTTGCCCGAACATATGTACATTATAAAAATTTTTATATATACCACTTAAAAAATCTAAAAAATACTTTTAGCTTATTACAAACGCAAATATATATTCATTTTATGCATTTAGGATTGTGATAAGGATTGTTACACACTGGATCTTAACATTTGGAAAAATAATAATATATTTTATTAAAAAAAATTTTTAAATTAATCAATACTTTGATCTGTTTGGATTGTATCTTAAAAAAAATTAATAAGAGTAAATATAAATATTAGTATGTTACTAAAATATGTTATTACGAAAAAAATGTATTTTATAAATTGATTTTTAATAGATAAGTACAAATAAGATATATAATAATAATCATATATTACTCTGGAAGAAATTATTATCATTGATTTTGAATTTATTGACATATATACACACACATACACACACACACACACACACATATATATATATATATACAAGTTCGGATCTGAGCCCGAGTGTGTACTCTCCCCGAGGTGGAGAAGGGGAGAGGCCGGCCGTGGAAGGGGTGAGATAGCAGGGTAGAAGAATCTAAGGCGTAGGTAGTGCTGTAAAACTATGGTTTATTGAAAGTATACGAAAATGAATGTAATTGAGTTCGTCGTCGAATGAATTGAAATAAGACGTTATTTGTCTTTATATTACTTTGTGGTAAAAAACCCGCACTATCACACTATTCACTTTTGATTGGAATAACGCGAGGTATGAATTATTCGGATTTATATTAAATTGTCAATATTCTCAGGTTCAGTTTATTTAATTGAATTTCTCCCGCGCGACCGCACTATTCAGTCATGAATTGAATACTGCGAGATTTGGAAGTACGGTTATTTATGTATAAAAATTGATTTGAAGAATTCTAGATATCACCCATTTACGTAGGCGCCCAGCTTTATGTGTCGAAGCACGCCTGTCGTACAACAGGCCGCACTTCAATGGTGTGATGTAGTTGAGTCGATACTGGCCTTGTAGGTTGCTCAGGTCCCACCTTCGTCGTCCGTGTCGGGCGTTGCTGCCGGTCGAACTTGGAGACAATTAATGCGCGCTTGACGGTCTCCTCGTAGCCGACAGCGCTCGGATGCGAAGGTGCTAGCAGGGAACTGCAGTGTTGATGTAGCGACTCTTCATCAGCGAGGGATGGAAGCTTCTCTTTTATTCCCGATGGCTGATGAC
>JAPYYT010003794.1:0-13029 GCA_030522565.1 Ceratosolen corneri | reverse complement strand
TCAGCCAATGGCGCATGCGTGCGTTTGCGCGTAAAATTTCATTACAAAATATAATTACCTATACACTTGAAATAGTATCTCTGTATGCCAAACGTCAATGCGCCTATTATATTTAAGCCAAGCTATTACATTATACTTTACGGCTTCACTCCCGTAGGTGCAAATTACAATGTAGTTTTATCAAACGGCGACCGTTATTATTGAGTATTTATTTTGCGTACTGGACGTAATTTAAACTGCCTTACTTAAAAAAAATCTCCTCGAGCAATAATGAAGCGACAATAAGTTTATTTAAACCGAATAGGCGTATTTAATTTAAGATCTATTAAAGCAGCAATACGATAAATATGCCTGGTCATCGAAAGCGAGTCTCGCGCGAATACCAAGTCGAGAGACGTATTTATCTAAGCATTCGGCTAAGTCGATAATCGAACGTTACGAAAGCCGTCGGCAGTATCTAGCAATAAATAAATCCAATCTCCGCGCGCGTGTCGCTTTCGACTTCGCAAAGCCTCAGGCCCGCTCGATCGTACACGTACAGCCAACTTTTCACTGTGAAATTCTTGCGAATCGCGCGATTGCAAAGCTTCGCAGAGCCCGCGCTTCCTCTCACAACAAATAACTCGACATGGAAACTCCTCCCCCGGTGAGCCAACACTGGAGAAATAGACTCCGTGGGGTACACAATGCCATCTCAGCCACTCCATAAGAAAGCCACTTAAACACGGATGGCCTTCCCCTGCCCTGCACCATTCATCCTTCCCTTCTCTCCCGCAACCCCGCGGCGCTCGCCCGCAGCCACAACGTACCCTAACTCAACGTAACGGCAGCGACCCGCGTCCCAAACTCCCCCGTTTAACTATTCACTACCTGGGAACCACGGAGACGGTGATGGAGGTGGTGGTGGCAACGGAGGGGGCGGCAACGGGGAGCGGACGAAGGGAGATCGCGCCACCGCGGCCAAAAAGAAAGGGAATGAAGGAATCGACCGGGGGAGTCTGCGACCCGTCACGCGGATCGGCCGCAAGGCTGCTTGGAGGACGAAGCTCAAAGCGCAGGAAGTGCCAAGCCCTTAGGAATGCTGTTAACGATTCGCAAACAAACAAAATTCACTCCCCTCTCGCAGCCACTCGCTCGCTCACTTGCTCGCTCGTGGACCCCACAGCTTATTTGTTACCTTTCTCGTCCACGAGGCATTCATTCTCTCCCCCTCTCTCTCTCTCTCTCTCTCTCTCTCTCTCTCTCACTCTCTCTCTCTCTCTCCCTCACTCTCTCACTCTCTCTCCTCTCAACACCCCCCGCCGCAACCCTCTCCCTTTCTCTTTTCTCGATCCTTGGGGGCCCGCGAGCGCCAGCATGCGCGTCTGTGGGAGGAATCGGGCTTGGAATGCACGCGCGCGCCCGCGTTACCGAACGATTACGATCGAACAAAGGCAGAAATTCGAGAATCCGAATGCACAATCATTGTATATAAAACGGGTTTATCGAGTTTTCGGTCCCCCCTTTATATTCTTTCTCGGGGCCTTTATTTTTTGCCGGACGCCAGAAGTGAAGAAATGATGAAGCGAGAGAGAGAGAGAGAGAGAGAGAAACTGGGCTTAACCCGATGAGTTAGCTGTCACATTTGGATTTCACGCATATGACGTTTTCTATGGATCTGCATGGGACCGCTAAAATATCGACGAAACGCGCGTGATATTTAACTTTATGGCCACGTGGAGATTCTATTTCAGCCGAAAATCGTTGCATTTGTGATTCTTATCTTTCTATCCCAGTGATTTCACGAGGAGATTTTTATTTGAATGTGCTTTGTATGTATCTAATATTGGCGCGTCAGGCATGAGATGGTGGTAAATATTTTCGAAAACGATCTATCCAATGAAGACTTTATTCAATATCTGACATAAATCTAATCTTGTGGATACAAATTCAAGCTTTGCTTATGGGGCGGATTGTAGAATTAAGTGAATCCCGATGCAACTTTATGTTAATAAAGATAATTTTACATTCGGAATTTAAGATGCATGATCGACACATTTCTTCTCACTCATTAACCGTGCAATTCACAATCGCATTACATTTTCATCAACATACTCATAGAAGCAAAACAATTTTAACATCATCGCGTTAATGAGTTTTCCCATTACTTCGGAAGATTTTAAATTGCTCCTTTCATTTATTTTATAAATGAAACTGAAAATAACTACGTTTGCAATTATTTTTATAATAAGTGAATCGTAAGACAATACTGCAAATTCATCCATTAAAATTAATTGTATATAAAATTTATAGCATGCTATATTATAAAATAATTCTACATTGTAGTATAAAACAAAGCTCAATTTATATGTTCAGAGACGCAAACGTTCAGATTCTTCCATTATAGTGCACAATCCTATTTCAATACACTTTCTCAATGACAATTTCTAAATTCACATACAAATTAATTGTTATACTAATTATACGTGATGTTTGCACATAACGTATTTCCATGATCTTTTGTAAATTAAAGACATTCTTGAATGCAGAAATTCAACAAGTGTACTTAAAATACACTTCATTTCCAACTATGAATATTAATGCAGATAGCTTCGCAGAAAATTAATTTGGAACTACCGTACACAAACTTCTGTCGCTGGACATAACTCGACGTTTAATTTACCGACTTTGCTGGTAGTTTTTCAAGCTATATTTATGATAAAATAAGAACTTTTTTAATATACAAGAACTATTAATCTACTTTGTATCAATTTTATAACATTAATATTTAAAAAAAAAGAAGACTTTACAACTGTATGTGTATAAATAGGTATGTGCATGAAGTTTCTATAAAACTCTAACGCTTTACAAAGCAATAGTACTATAACAAAATCTTTTCCTTATTTCAGAATTCATAATATTAACAAGCTATTTTATACGGAACGGAACAGCTTTACTATATAATATGTGCATATAATAAAACATATTAGGACATATTGAGTTTTATGATTAAAACATTTTTCTTTTTCTTTATTTAAATATATGTTGCGTATAAATGCCCTTTTATAGGAGTGCACGTGATATATTTCATGCATAAATCTGAGTGTCATTTTACACACAAATATGAAAAAAAGCATAATACGACATAAATTCTAAACATGATCAATAATATTCCAATAACAAACAACTATAAATAAAAAAAATTTGTACAAAACAATATTTAAAATGATATTTAAAATTGTACGTTAAAAACCGAATGAAAAGTTTGTGCGTGAATTTAATGTTAACAGCTAACCTGTTGATGTAGTATCAATTATGATTTAAATCGAATAAAGAGATGCATCTTAACGACTAATTAATAAGGTATATTGTATTAACAAAAAATATATTTCTAATCTTATGTAATCAGATTTTAATTAAGCGACTTAAAAAGTAATTAATACAATTAACATATTTATCTTGTAAATAGAATTAACATTTCTGCCAATAATATAGGCAAAAGATATCTTCGATCGAGCATAAATAATTAAGCAATAATTTTGTTATATATTTAAAAAAAAGCATACTTGTATAGTTATTTATGTTATGTATGCATGACAACAAGCAACAATGTAATTTTAGATTAACCTTCTAGATCCAAGATTACATTTTTATGACAACAGAATAGAAGAAAATCATCAAATCGCATAAAATTGGCAAATTTACTCGTGAAAGTATTAAAAATTTATTAGTTATATAAGGACTAGCTACTATAAATGTTTATAGCGTCGATCACCAAGTTTCTTGTAATTTGGTTATTTTAATAAATGGCAAATATCCCAATCGCATATAGATTTGACTTTGATAAGAATATCGAACGAATTCAATTATTATTAGCGAATGAGGTTGTTCATATTTTTACAATGTATAGTATGTATCTACAGAACAAAAGAAATTATTTCTAATTATTCGATTTTTTTTTTCTTTGGTCCCAAACGAATCTTGGAAATCACGAGCATGTCGGTTACCGTTCTATTACAAAATATGATCGAACAATTTAGTTTGAACGATTTTTTTCATAATTATTCTATATCTAGTTTACAACTACTACAAGATACGTGCTCCTATGTATTTATTTTAAGTCAATCTAATATACTTGAAAGTGCTGAAGTACTATGCTTGGCATTAAAAGTTCGACGTGTTTGGATCCGCTACCTTTTATCTGCTAGCTTTGAGGGACAATCACTTCCATTTATTTACACTGGCTAATAGATCGTCCTATAATTATAGATTAGATATTACTTTATGGCTGTGATGTAAGTTACTTTCAATTAATTGACTGCAAACAGATATGGAAACAACGCGCGCGCATTAGATATTCATATTATTAAGGGAAAGTCGTTATAGAACCTTCGGAAAGCGCTTGAAAACCTCGAACTTGACAGACAAAAATTGGTATTTTATGCTGACGTATCATCGTCATGCATAGAATGTACCTGAATAGTAAATGGGATGAAACGCAGATTTCTAGGAAAATTATAATGGAAAAAAGCCTGAAATTCTGACACGGGGGCTGGCTCATTTGTGTAAAAAATGATGTGAAATTATAACGGATAACCATACGCTTTTCGTTGATTCATCCAGAATCAAGGCTTGCGGGTCCGACTGGACGACGGGTGGTGTTGAAAAATTGTTCGAAAACTAAAATAAAAACAGTCGAAGTGAAAGACCCGAAAATGGGTAACCGTGGCTAGATTGCGTTTAGCTTGGTTTCGAGGCACAAGCCGCCGTTGCCGGCCACTCGAGATTTCATTTTCATATTGCAGAGCTTCCGTTTAACCTGGCAAATCAGCGCTTTTTTGCTCGTCTTCGTCCCCAACGTCTCTACCCCGCGGACCCTCGGAATCCCGGCAATTAAGGTTGGCCGCCGTCGGGGCCGTAGCCCGGGAGCTTCCGGGGTCCGGGGAGCACGCGGCCCGCGTTCCCTCAAGCGAGTCCTCTTCGTGGCGAGGAGGACGAGCCCCAGGCGGCCCCAGGCCCTTCGGCACACTCGATAATAAGGAGTCGGCGCGCTAGATCATCCGAGATCGCGCTCTCAGAAAAGTACAAGGGACCCGAGCCAGCCCCATTACCCCCAACTCTATCCCCCTTCTCGATCAGTGGTCCAAATCTTTGTAATTTTACCGCCGTCCTCTTCTGCCCTCTTCCTTTGGCCCCGCGCGGCCCTCCACCGATTCCAGCTCGTTTTCTCCCGAACGGGAGTGCAGGAGCCGAGCGCCGACCCGGATTCAAATAGGCTCCGACCAAACGGGAAAACTGTATTGGATGCTGAATGAACGAAGAAGAAGAAAAGAGATACCAGAGAGGCGCGGATGGTATTTGATCTTTTTCTCGGTTTCTGGTATTACGTACAGGTAGGTGTATATGATGACGAGATGTTCTGGTGATTATAAGGATCGTTGAGCTTATGCTTTTCGTGGATGAGGAAAAGCAAATATTGGTGGGTCGTCGAGCGCGATGCTGACTTTCCGAGCGAGGAATTTATTTATGTTTGTCCTCCGGGGTGTACGAATTCTCCCTGCAGCCACCTACCGTCAATTTATTGTCTCGAAGATACTTTTATCGTAATTTCAGTCGAACCCTACTGTTTATTTTAATAACACTCAAATGGCCCCCCCCCCCCCCACCCCGCTCCATCCTTCCGACCAAATGCGTATCCAGGCCTATTCCGCAATTATAATAGTACGATTAACAGATTGCATTTTTTGCCCAGCTCGTGGTGTCGTCCCCTGCTCAATCGGTCGTTATTATTTATTGAAAGAAAAGAATAAAGACGTGCTCACGATCGATCATAGGCGAAAAAAATGAAATTTAAATCAATTGCTTCACGATATTATGCGGGCTATCAAGAACAAGCGACTAATTAAAACTCTCGATTGAGCTTTCAAGCCTGGTCCCGTTGAAATGCACTGACCCTATCGTTTTAGAGAAATGTATACGTCAGGAGAACGGAACTGTGCGCGTATTCTCGCGCAACACGGCGTCCAAGAATTTCAAATTCTCGGTGCAAGAAGAGCGTGCGAACGGAACAAGCACAGTAGGAAGCGATATTAAGTAAATATGCCAGGATCGCGAGTTTAATCGAAGACCTTAATCGACGCAGCTTGAGCCATCTCACCGTTAGGCTATAAGAAAAATGCCAGGAGCGGCGAAAAAAGTCCACAGTAAGAATCCGGGGAGTTAATTAGTTCTGGGTCCCCCGTATTTTTGCTCGGGCATTCATGAAGAAGTCGGAGCGTAATGCAGGGCAGCACCGAGGAAGGAGAAATAAAAATTAAGCGGCGCTTCCCGCTAATGGGAGCATTTCACTGAAACGGACGATTCAATCGCTCGCTGCCGGTCCCATTGATTACTCACATAAAACACGCGCGTCGATTGTGCGCTGCGGGGTTCGATCTCCTTTTTCGAGAGGCGCGCTCGCAATGCGGCAGCGCATGCGCCCGCGGCCCCAAGACGAGCGGATGGAAGAAGCTCACGGAGAGAAATGGAGGGGTAAAATTATATATTATCGTAGGCTTTACCCGATGTGCACCTCCTCGACTTCCTAAGCGCAGCATGAACACCACCCGAGAGTTATGTCCTTAACTAATCTCGACGACGCTGTTAAAAGAAAAAGAAGGGAGAAATAAATAAATAAGTAAAGGAAGAGTAAAGGAAGAGTAAAAGAGAGCAGCGAGTGCCCGAGCCAATCGATATCGAGCGCGGAAGAGAGGGAGAGATGCTCTTGAAAAATTATTACTGCCGCTTGATGCGACGAACGACTTTGGTGTGTATACCAAGCGATAAGAGGGAGAGGGACGTAGGGTGGGTGGAGGGGGGGCGGCTGATTGGCGGGGTGGAGGAAACCAGTCCGATGACACTGCACCGAGACCGAGTGAGAGATTAGAGCAGAAGGAGCTAGATAAGGACGGAGACGGACGTAAAGTAGATGTACTAGTGGCCGACGCTGTACCGGTTATTGAAAGGTTATGTGTGTACGACGAGCTTGATGCATGGAATACTAATAGGCTGTTTGATACGTGGGATTAGTTTTCTGTGACGGGAAGAATGTTACACCGAATCTTACTTTCATAAAATTGATACATTGTCGGACTCGATTATCCTCTGGGCGTGAAAAACGTCCCTTTACGGGCCGATTTTAAATTAAGAAGACTATTAAAATCCAATCGGAGTTCGGCTCGAGCCATTACGACTGCATTGATACGCATCTCCCCGGTTTGATGCGTACATCTTGGGCCCTTGTAGAAATTCAGTAGCCTACAGATTAGAGAATATACCGGTTTCCACCCGACCAATAACTCAAGAAATAGTTACAGAGTCATTGGATATAACGTTTTTTGTACGAATCCATCAGATAAGCTGGATAAAGAATGATAATTTTCGTAAAAGTTAATTTATCGATTTATAAATTTGGTCTGCCTCGAAGGTTTCCAAGACGTCGTACATTTAGCGATCGCGTTAAATCTCCGACGCATACGACTTCCGAACAAATTTACACACATGTACGCAAGTATATACAAATGCCAAGTGCTTATAAAGAATTGCTCGATCATCGTTTAAAGGAAATTTGATAATATTTTTGTTTATTAATCAGCAAATCAAGCTTGTATTTCAATAAAGATATAAATAGAAACTCTGTTAACCGGCCCATCCAATGATAATTCTTATATTCCAGACGTTAATTCAAGACGTACGGGTATTACGTGGTTTAACATTCCAGTAATATTAAGTAATATAAAATACAGCTTGTTTTATCATCTTAATGCATATTCTTAATATTTTCATAAATTCTGCGACAAACTAAAAATCCTCGATTCTTTCAGGCGCAAAACTTGCGGATCAACGCTACATTCAATAGCCATGTGTAGCCATCCCAACACATCTGGATGTCTTATGATTCTATACAACTTATTGCTACAAGGACGTTCGTTTTATGTTATACTTAGGTTTTACAATTATGATCAAATACGCAATTTCGTTAAAATAATGAAGTTACGTGCCTTTTCCTTCGCATATTTATATACAAGGATTTTTTCAATTCAGCATACACAAATCATTTGACTGTCTACTACAATTTAATCGTTGTATGTGAAAAGTTGTTGTAAATAATAATGCGCATTCACTTATTCATTTATTTCGATTATACTAAAAGTAAGTGTCGATCCACGTACCCATAAACTACTATTTATTATACGGAGTTTTCCTATTTAATCGATCGCACTATTGTACATCAATTTTTCAATTTTGTTCTCTCGACTCGAATGAACGACAGACAAAAGAACTACTTCGTTGCATTTGTCTTATTGACTGAGAATAATTGATAGTCAAGTGCAATTGCCAGTACATTGAGGCAAACGAAAGGGGGCTAAAAACTTCTGAATGGTAAAATATAAGAAATCGCTGGTAACGCATCTAAGAAAAGCATCTAAGAAGAAACTACGTAAAGCAGCCCTAACAACAAGCACGTATATTCCATAAAATTCGAGCGAAAATTATCGTCACAAAATGATGATTTATGGTTCACGCCAATGTATACTGGGATCAGTGGCGATTTTACGATAATTATCGATTGCAAAGTGGAAAAAAAGTCAAGCCATACAAGAGAAAGATTGAAGCAAAATTAGAGTAAAACGGGCAAGCAGGCATAACGTGGGAGGGGGAGCCATGCGTCAAAGAAGGATAGAAAGTGTTCGCAAGAAAGGAGGGAAGGAAGAACAGAAAGACAGAGATCGGCACTCAGCCTCTGGAATGCCGTGTCGCTGCTACGCAAGCGACTAGTTATCTCTCCTAGTTGTTCGTAGTAGCGCTTTCGCGGTCCCTCTTACGCTCCCCGCGCCAGAAAAAAAGGAGCACAATAAGCCAAGGAAAAAAGACGAAGATGAACGTGAAAAAGGGAAGACGATAAAGAAAGAATCAACGATCTTGCCGGTTCGCTTGATGTAAGAACTCTTTGCCCCTCTCTCTCTCACTCGTCGTGCATTCCCCCTCTCTCTCTCTCTCTCTCTCTCTCCCTCCTCACTCGCTGTGCCTGATACAACTCTTTTTTCCTCTTGCTGCTATGCATTTCATCGTACTCACTCAAAAACTGGTTTACCCGGAGGATCATCTACGATTTTAGGGTTAAATGCAAAAAACGAACTACAAAGGATAGAGAGGAAGAGGAAGAAAGTGTAAGATCCTTTAATACTTTCTTCATCGCTAGTTTTTATATTTCCGCGTGACACGAATGTACAAGAAGCGGAAGACAAGAACGAGAAAAAAATATAGAAGATGCTGCCATTCAAGATGGATGGAATTTTTAGGCAAGGCGAATCCACCTTCCAGCCGAGGAATAATTTTGATCGCCGTCCAAAATAATGGCAAAGCTTTATTTAGAATAATGTGGGCTTATTCCGAAAGGGAAAGAATAAAGTATCGCTTATACAGCGTGCAATGTCGTTACTTACAAGGAAACGATGTGTGTTATTCGATCGTTGACGTGCGGGATTAAAAATATAAGAAAAAGTAATGGTCATGGTTAATTTAAGGTTTTACATGAGATTTAAGCGAATATACTTTTCTCTACTTGAAATCATAACCGATCTGTGACAATTAATTTCTTAATGTTAAACTATCCTCGTTATGAATTAAATAATCTTATTATTAGCTCCACAACGTGATGCGTGTAATTATGTAATTCATCTTATTTTTAACGTTGTAAGGCGCATTCTACGCATCGCAATGAGGAAAGAGTGGCGAGTATTTTTAAAATGGCGGCGAGTAAAAGTTGCACTGGACGTACGTGAAGAACGATTGATTATTACATTTTGGATATCGTAAGGAAGCAGTTAAAAGCAAAATTTCGATTAATTTATTATTATCAAGCTTTTCATCGATTGTATGGAAGATTAGTGAACAGTAAATGGCTTTCATTGCCGCAAAGTTTTTATCAAACGAAATTAAACATAATTTCACTTTTCACTACCATGAGTTTCCGACCTATAACTCACTCGTATCGGCTTATCACAGCTCGACTAAAAGAAACAAGCCTAGATAAAGTGACGCAAAAAAAAATAGAAAAATTTATGTTTCCGATACAAATCGGACGCTGAGGGAATTGCAATTTAAAGCTTATTCTCTCTCTCTCCTTCCATTTCACATGCGCACGCACACAGGCGTTTAGAATTCCGTTTGGTAGATCTTAAAATCCGCGGGAGTCTCTCCATCATCATACCAAAAGTCTGGACTCCTTTCAATCAGCACACCTCAGCGTGCAAAATTACACCATTGAAAGGCGACAGAAGCTAAGTGATTCCATAGAACATAATAGGGGCCGGATTGAATCGATCTACAGCCGCGATCTGGATATATCTATTTGGTATCAGCTTTGTGTCCTTCGAGTTCGCTTGTGTGCAATCATAAGTAGCCATCATCGACCGGTCTCGAGGCCGTTATCGCGACACTCCTCCACCTTCACTCGCGCAAGGACTCTCCTGAGCGAGTAATAATGCGCGGGGATGCAGCGACGTTTCGCGGTCGATTTCGTCAAGCGAACATCTCCATTGGTGCAGAAACAATCGACCTTCGAATGCGGATTTTTACGCTCGTGAGCCTCTCGTTGAATGAAGGTGCAGTTTCCGCGGACAGCCGCACCAGAAAATCGGCCTATCGAAAAAACAGGTTTCTTTGCAAAACAAAAGACGAAAAATAATAAAACAAAGACAAAAGAAACGAAAAGGGAAAAACGTAGCGAAATGAAGCATTTACGATGATTTCGTGCTGCGACTAGCACCTGTACCGTATTCTCGTAGCCCTTCTAATCGATATAACTAAATTAAAATTTCTTCCAAACTAGCCTGTAACTTGCTAAAAGCTCGTACGTTAAACATAGTAATAACATGGACGATAAGTCCTAGGGAGATAAATATGTAATAATTGTATTTTGATTTTTAAAATCAAAGTACCGATCCCATACCATGACAGATCAAGTCAAATTAAAAACCAAAAAGAATTAAACTCAAGCACATTCCGACCTTTAAGATAGTACTTGGAGATACACTGATATATATTTAGTTGAAGTTATTATTTTCTAGAAACTCTTCACACTTTAACAATGCTGTGTGAACACTAACTCTGCTAATAAAGATATTTAGCACTATTTAGTAATACTCATATAAAAGTATATTTGTGAGCTTTGTTAGACAATATATATATATATATATTTATATGCCTACGATAATACAATGAAACTAAATGTTGCAAATATAAAGTAAGATCAACTAGATAATTAATTGTTGAATTTCGTATATTTTATAGTAATCTAAGAATCTAACTGTAACGCTGATTGAGAAAAATATAACAAATAATAAGCAAGCTTTGTTCGCGAAAACTTCAACAGAATTTGACGTTTATATTTATGTTTGATTTCCATAGCCGTCAATGCTATTTTAGATAAATTGATATTTAATTTATAATTAATTAGAAAATAAATATTTATCAATTTCCAAAAATCTAGGTAAATTTGATGTAAAAATAAAGCTGCAATGGCATAAACAAACACGTTATTTAATTATCTTATTCGGACACATTTAAAGTTGTAAAGTAATAAGACTTGATTCATAATTATAGGTCAACCCCCCCATTATTTTTCTCCAATTTTTGACCTAAAGCTATTAACTCGCACGGATTGTACACAGTATTCCAGTAGTCAAAAAATAAGGCACAACCATGTGTCATTACGTTAATTGAAAACCTTTTCATAATTACTATTTTCTGAGAGGCATCAAAGTGCATGACAATAATCATTAAATTTACATTACTGATCTATATATATAATACGTATTATCTGGACTCTGAAATTCATGGAATTTACCACTTAGTGCAAAATATTGCCGAAAACTCTGTAATATTCTAGACTTGTCAACTCTGCAAATGCCAATTTCCGGCAACTTCCTTAGTCATCTAATACGTTGATAGCTAAGTGAAAAGACTATTAATACGCAAGCTTGCCTTCAGAGCACACATTTCCAGCAATAATGCTAAGTCAAATTAAATTTAATTTCCAACCTAGAAAATAAAGGTTAAATCTTGTTAGCGCGACGAGTCGGTCTACTACCGAGCTAAATACCATCCTGTATTTCTTCCAATTAGCCATAAGATTTATCAACTAAAGCTGAAAAATACTATCCATAGACGAGACGACGACCCGAGTCGCCAGCTCCAACTCAACTAGCCACTCGCTACGTAGATTAAGAGGGTAACAAACATTTTCTCTCTCTCTCTCTCTCTCTGTTTCTCTTCTCCATGCACAAAATAATGCCGAACGTCCCATACATTTCATAATTGGCCGTTTGCGCGGCTTTTTCCCCGTGGCTCCTATTATCTGTCGAAAAGTACTGCACATAGGGAGGCACGGATGTTGCGGCCCCTGGCTCTATTATTATCCATTGGCTGCCATTGTGCCACTACCGGAAAGTGAATTATCGGAGCGTCACGTGCGGCCCGCAGGTATTTTCAGTCGGCGAAAAAAGTGCGTCGATAATCGAGGACTTCTGCGAGGGGCGCGTGCGCTCGACACTGATCGTGGACTCGATGCCCCGACGAGCGCCCATCATTTTCCTCCTCGGCTTCTTTAATTCTCAAATTGAGTTCTTTGCCTCCCGTCTTGTCGCAATAAAGAGGGCTACTTCATTGGCGATCGAGGGACGCGCGCTTTCCCCCGTTCCTTTACACATTCACAAAAGGGTTGGGTGCTTGGACGACTCGCTCCATTTGCGAATTAAACGGCCGATGACAGAAATTATATTCCCTTTGAAATTTAAGGTGAAACTGTTGGAATAATAAGCCTGGGCCGACAGTATTTAATGCCCTCGAGCGCGTGTTTTGTCTTCCGATACTAATTACCAGTTAATTTACCAAGTCTGGCCGTGGAGCTTACAATTGTGGTAGGCATCGTTCAAGTCGTGTGCAAATTATTAAATTTGTCGTTGCGCTCTTCGGGATCGATTATCGCTCGACAAATTATTTTCATCC
>JAPYYT010003792.1:0-11691 GCA_030522565.1 Ceratosolen corneri | reverse complement strand
GTTTGTCCTCTGCTTATTATCGATACATTACTTTTTGTTTATATTGTCGCGCCTCCAGTTTCGGCAAGGAAGGGGAAGTGAGGGGAGGAAAGTTTACGCAATAAATTCGATAAATTAAAAGTCCGTTGGGAAACGTCTACAATGTTCTAGAAATCTCGAACAGTATATATTATTCAATGTTTAATTTCGTTTATATACAAAATTAGTCCTAAAATTTATATTCTATTTAAATTAATACTAAATCCAAATTGTATTTTTAAATATTTAAATTTCTATTAAATAAGAAATTCTTCGAGGTATGCTCTACCTAGCTCTCATGGGTTCAGCTTACCCGAATCGACGGCCCATTGATAGGCATTTCACTTGCTTTTAATGTATACACTCTCTGATGTTAAAGAGTGTGTATAATATAATAAGACTGATGTTGGCGGTAGAATTGATTAAATCGTTAAACATGTGTGTCTGCCGGTTACTAATTATTTAATAATACACGCTCTATTGTTATATACAGTGGTTGATTTTATAATTATTGTGCGTGGTTGTGCGTGGTTGTGTGTGTGTGTGTGTGTGTGTGTGTGTGCGTGCGCGCGCGTAATTGTGTAGAAATCGCGGATGACCCGCGAATGGTAATCGATAATGGCCTTGACGCGTGAACGGAGACTCAATGTTATTTGAAAATCCGCTTGCGGCTTAGACCCTTTTAAACTGAGTTGGAATTACAAACCTCTATGTTCAATTGCCCGATGATCCTACTTTCTTTCTCTCTCTTACGTACTGCGTAAGTAGTTCCAAGAAGGTCGCTGACCTTCATTGCCCATCGCGAGCGGATTACAGCAGTTAGTTGACTCGGCGCGGGTGTGCGGAAGAGGGTAGCTTCCTTCTTCTAATGTGTTGCTGACAAGGCCTCAGTGTTCCAAATACTTACGATCGTGCTGAATGGCTGGTACTATCAACCCTGTGTTAACAAACTTACCTAACTTCAGCTGTAGGGAGTGCGTCTACTTCGAAACCATTCACGATGGCGTTTAACCAATCTTCGTTGTCTTGTTGCGGATACTGCCTGGATTCCCTCTTGGATGTCCGAGTGAAGATTCCACGTTAATCGAAGAACAACCAACATCATACTTATTCGACGGCATGGCTCACTTTGCACTCACAGTTCGCATCGCAACTTTTTGCCACCCCGTCGAAACTAATTCACTTGGTTTTTCCCATTAGTCCCGCGATCGGTAATTTGTTACACTAATTGTCATTGGTGCACTGAGTTCTTTGTCTGTTTTGTTTTATATACCGATAGACGAGCCTTTTTCCCACCCGCGGTCACACTGCGGTCTAGCCCGGGCTAAGTGGCGACAATTGTACTTAACATGCACTTTGCTTCTATAATTTCTCTTAGACACGACCACGTGTAATATCGTGATCTTTCTAGCAATAACTGTTTTGACTTTGAGTGTACACGTTCTTTTGATCTCTGTTTTTGTACTGCACTTTTATATTCGTAAACACTAATGATCATATTACACAGCACGGACGCGACGGTTTGTTTATTATGCGGATTCCTGAACACTATTATTAGTCTATTCATTAATCAATAATATATTTTTATTCATAAATAGTCTTAAATAACATTGTTTACATATGCTAAAATAATTTGATTATCTTTTATATATACGTAATTAAATTTGGTAATTAGACACCATAAAAGTAAATGTTTTCATTATAAATTATATATGAATTTTCTTTGTTATAACTTCAATCAATTGAAAACGAATTTAGCTATTTAAAACATAATTTCCGTACAACATTTTAAACTTACTGACATACTATTGATTTATGATTTTATTATTCAAATCTTTGTGCATAATGAAATTTATTATTCTTCTTTCTTTTTCGTCGCTGACAGCATGAAAGCTTATTGTACTAATATTAGAAAGAAAACTTTTTTTCTCGAAATTTTATCACAGTTTATGCCCAAAGGATGCAGTTATATTAAAAATATTCATCGTTAAGTTCAGAATATATGGTAAGAGTATATGAAATAATTATGAACATTCTTCAGAAAAGTTCTTTTATTTCATACTGTTTTTTGTGTGAGTTACAAAAAATTTGAAAATAGAAATTTACATCGTGGTCAACTCAATAGTAAATTTTAATATCTTTAACAATCTGAAGTATGATAATGAAAAATAATATTTTACAGTTAATAAAAAATATATTTATAATGTAGGTTGATTTACTTATTCATAAAGAACTTTATGAAGCTGAAGTTATATATATTGCTTGAAACTTCTATCAATACATATTTTATATACATTATAACCATATATTTTATCATTCATTCTTATTTATCTCTGACTTCTCAATAATTCGATCAACTGAAAAATGTTTAACTTTATTTTTTATGATAAAAAAAATTTTTTAATTAAATTTGTATTAAATTAAGTTAAAAATAATTTAAATATATTAATATATTTAATTAATGCCATTAGTCACATATTTTATTATGGTTTGTCCATAAGAATTATAATCCAAACATGATATTGAGAATTTAAATATATGACAGCTATATTTTAAGTACGTAATTAAGTTTTATATTTGTTTTTAAAAAGTGGTATCTATTTACATTTTATATTGTAGTTTTTATAATATTTTACATATTTGAAAATTACTAACTACTGATTTGAATGTAAGGATCGGAACGGTCGAAGAACGGTCGGAAGGATATTTAATTTTTAAGATTTAATATGATAATGAAAGAGTAATCTATTAATTTTATAATTATTGATAAATAACTATTCTAAACTAAGTTAAAGGTTTTCTAATGATCTGTAAAATATAAATAGAACTGGAAATTTTACTTAAAAAATTTATGTAGCTATCGAATACAAGTATGTTCATTTCTTTATTTCTTTTTACCTCTATATTTCTTTTCTCATTTCGTCCTTTGAATTTTATAAAAAAATATTAAGACGAATTGTTCATTTTAATTGTCGGCTAATGTCATTAATTGTATACAACTAATTGTGTTTCTTAAAATTACGCGGGTACAATTTACAAGAAAATATGTATAAATATATATAAATAGGATATGAATTTATATTTCACCAAAATCGACAAATGCGTTTATTAAATAATTGTTAATAATAAAAAATGACTGTTAGACAAAGTTATTATTAGCTTACATTTAGAATTTCAATAATCTAGGTGTAATGCAAATTAATGTACAAATTCGATCTCTTTAATTTTTAGTAATTAGTATAATATATTTTATTTGAGTGGAAGTTGAGCAAATCGAACATTAAATTCGACTGTTGTTTTCCTAATTTTCTTCCAAATACGATCAGAATGAATTCACATTGAACTGAAAGTAATACAAGGCATATGTATTTTAACCATATAAAAATATGATTCCTATCGTCATTGTAGTTTCAAATTTACTCTGTAAGCGTACAAAACATAGCCAGCAAGGAAATTCCCAAGAACTCCCTTATTCGCGGTCCCTAGAAAATAAAACGACATCTTACCCTCTATGTTAACTCGTTCTCAAATAAATATTCACCCGCGCGCTTAATTCACAGATGGCAAAATTGTCGTATATTGCTTCACATGCGCTTGAATCTTTTACTCCACCTTTTGTTTTTGTATCTTGCATCTCAACTTTTCCGTATTTTTCTTTTCTCAGCTTTTGGCCTTACTCATCTTCTTTCCGTTGGTGTAGAAAAGCATGATTATGATCTTTTCAAATTCAGACACTACACCCTCTAAATGTCGAAAGAATTATTCTGTTGATGCAACAGAATAATAACAGAGTGAAAAAATGAGAAAAATAAATGACAAGAGAGAGAAGCATAAAGGTAAGCAGTGAAAGAGGAATAATAATAAGATGAAAGGGCAGAGTGTGCGTGAATCAGAAAGAGAAAAGTAAAAGTGTAGAGAAAGGCAGAACAACAATGAGAGATAAAGAAAAGATGTAGTACTCTGCTGACACGGTTACGAATTTTTTTAACTAAAGTTGTTCTCCTTGTGTGCTATGTTAAGAAGAAATGTCACCAAATAACTGCACGGTTAAAGCTAGTGAAATAAGGTGAGCATATATTTCCGAATTAAAAATCCCATAAATATCTTATCTTTAACTATTTATCAATATAATCTATTATAATATAATATTAATTATTGAACTTCTATAATATTTTTATCAGAATTTATCATTGCTTCTTACAATTTTCGTTATATTTGTTATTGTGATTACAATATAGGCAGAATTTTAGTATAAATTATAATTCTCAAATTATACTTGCATTATTATTATATTCTGAACTAATTTCGAACGTTTAACTTTAAATCGTATAATAAAGAGATCTTTTATTTTCAACTACTTATTAAGCTATATAATTTTCGAGGGCTATTCTTGAAAGTGAAAAAAATTCAGAAGCGATATTAATAGGTTTTTTTATAAATATTTCTATAGTCCTGTATTGAAAAAAGAGATTAAATGTATAAAAAAAGCTCTAAATTGATGAAGTTGCAAAGATATATAGAGATTTATATAATAGCGACTCGCAACGTGTTTATTAGAAGAGTTAAGAAATTAATGTACGCTTAACTTATTTGTCAATTTCTTAAGAAATAAAAATCTTTATAAACTCCGATATTTACTCGTAGCACTTTGGTGTTACACTCTTCTTTGAAGCGCAATAAATGCGCATCACACCTTGGATTATCGCATGGCTGCAACGAGCATAGAGAGGCGCTACAATTTTCGGGAGAAAAAAGCCGAGTTTGAGAATATCGCAATGAATACGCGACTAAAAGGGGCAGTTCCGAAAAACGTTGAAAAGAGAGAAAAGGGGACGATGAAGAACAAGAAGCCGTAAATGAGGGAACGATAGAGCTTAACATACTTCGCATAAAGTGTAAAAGCCATGTGCTCGTATATGCTTCGCTAAGAGCGAAAGATATCATGTTAGCCGTAGAAAAACCAACTATAATGTGAAATTTTTCTTGTCAACATTGTGATTTTGTATACAAAGTATAATATGGATGGGCTTGTTCTGTTAATAAATATATATCCACGTGAATGTGGATGAATTGTTAATTGTACAATTCGTTGCCGAAATTATCGATTAATTTTCCTTCCTATTTCAAACTTAAAAAATATTATCTCAGAGGAGTTTCTGATGGGTTAAATTTCAATTAAAGTTTAACTGCGACTGTGTTTAGTTACACTTAATTGAAATTTGCATTAAGCATTAAGCGTATTGCTTCTCAAGAATATTCTTCAATATGCCTGCATCAAAAATATTCCAATGTTAAATTTCTCAATATACAATAATACAGAATATTATGAGTCTTATTATATAGTTCTAAATAGGATATTAATTTTAAATAATATTTATTATTACCATATACCTATATCAAAAGCCATTTAATATAATTTATACAATATCGTTTTTATCGATATTATTAAAAATTAGTTTTTAAAAATTGATAAGGTTAACAAAATTAATTAATAAAATTGTTTAGTAAATAATCGGAAAATTATTGTGACTATATTATAATATTCATAACACCTAATTGTTAATATGAATTTAATAATTAGTTAATAATTAGTTAATGACAATAGACATATTGGTAGTTCTACCAAGTTTTGTCTATTAAACATAGTACTCACTCAATGACAAAGGTAAAAGAAAATTAAAATCGCGTAAATTCTCAAATAAATACTAATAATAATTGTAAATGATAAAATTCTCCAGTATAAATCAAGTTTTTAATGTTCAATTGCATTTAAGAAGTTAAATAATGCTTGTGCTGCAAAACATTTTACGAAAATGCCACAATTGTTGGAAAACAACACTGCTTGAATATGCATGACCAAAGCGAACGATTAAAGAGATAGAGCAAAGTTTTTAAACCATGAATGAAAAATACTTGATTCGGCTTTATGGAGCAATTCATAATATCGACTTTTTTCCGCTTTTCCGCTTTTCCGCTTTTTATCCTCTACGAGACTAGGATATAGCTTACTGACATTCTTGTCAAGGTAAATGCAGCGTAAAGTCGAGCCGAAGCCAAACTAGAGATAAACGAAATAGACGGCTCGGCCATTTAACACGTTTTCGTATATTACAGCTCCTACAGAGCGAGTACCCATGGAACAATTTGTCTCCAAGTATTGTTTAGAATGTGCAGCAGTGCTTGCGTTTATTTTTAAAGAGGGAGCGATTCGAGAATTGCATAAATTCGCTGGGTATGGTAAAGAAAATGAGAGTGGGGAGGAGCGTAGCTGTGCACAACAGCCGACTCGATTCAAAATGATAATTTTCAGGTGACGAGAATTTGTTATGTGTCTTACACGTACCTTCTCGGCATTTATCCTTTCGAGTGCCGGCCAACCAGCCAGACTGAATGCATGTATGTTGACCATACTTTTGCAAGTCCCTCAGATAAAAAATTGTGGCCAATGCTATTAATACACGTCCCTCTAAAACCTCGACACTTTACGCTTTCAGAAGATATTAAAATTTGTTAAGGAATTTATGACTTTTTGAGGAATTATGAAATGAGCATTGAATAGCAAACAATATGGTAATACTTTTATAAAATTAATTTGAAATATATTTTTCAAACTTAATGCCGAATTTGCATACAAATTTTGAAAAAAAAAATCGGAAACACCGACATAATACATCTACTTTTTTACTTTTACCACAATGTTAATTTGTATCTTGTTCGAAAATCTTGATAATATCATAGTTAAAAGCGTGTACCTCAAAAGTTTTAAGAAGGAGCATATATGTTAGAAAAGATTTTTTTTTATTTATTTTGCAACGGTACACTTTTAGAAAAATGTACAAGTACTAGAAAATATAAATATATATATAAAAGTCTTCTGAGTTGAGTGAAATAAAAGTTTTAAAAACATAATTATAGTTAAAATGTTAAGCTTCGCATTATTCCCAATGGAAGTTGAGAAAAATATAACTTTGTCATCACATAACACTAACAGTATACGGAACTTGTTTACTTTTACGCAATTCTCAGACTTGAGGCATTCATTAATCAGGCTGTGTCTTTACTCCTTGAACACCTCAAAATTTCTACTATATACAATTGAATTGAACTATCAAGTGCAGTAAATACATTACGATGAAAGAGGTATACTCAAACTTCGTACAATTAAACACGATAAATTAATGCACAGATTTATTTCATTTTATCTGCGAATGGCATGCGAAAGATCTGTTTATCTACGGTAAATTTCTTTGCATGCAATAGTAGTATTACACGTAAATTAATGGAATGTAAAACAATTCGTTCACTTGTTGTAAAGATTTTCTTGCTCTTATATTCCTGTAATTTTAAAAGACATTTTATTTTTTACATTGAATTGATGCAATAAAATAATCATACACGTTAATAATCATCCTTCTCTTCTTTATTGTTATTAAATAGGATAAAACGGTACTGAATTTTTATAAATTTATATTTATTGTATTACCGTTACATTAAAAATGCAATTCATTTTAATAATTATAAATGATTATATATATGTTGCTTAAATTTTATAATAAAACTAGAAGTAGTATTGGTAAAAAAGTATAGATCACTAGTTTAAACATCCAGTAATCATAATGTAATTGTATGACATCAGAGTATCAACAACAGTCATACATAGTAGTCCTTAACTGTCTCAATTTTTTTTGCACTGCAATAATAGCTTCAATACCTAAGTACTTTAGTAAAAACTGAAAACATATTAAGAGCCATTTTGTAATTTTCACGCGTTCTTGTACTACATTTACTACTATCTAGGGATTAAAAAAGTTGTTACAACTATTACCAGAGCGATAGTTTTCTCACTCGATTGATTGAATGCCATGTAAGCAATTATCGGTCACTTCGTAAAAGTATTTAGCCCTTAAAGGCTAGAAAGGTCGACGACACAAGTGTATCATCTACCTATATATCACTCGCTATTTTGCTGATGCTACGTGCGCGTACTAACTGCAATCATCTGCAAAATCGTTTAAATTATGAATTCTGGATGTCGTGTATCGCCAGAGGAACGTCCACATTACTGCACAATGTCAGCAATATTTTTCATGTATCGAGTTGCCTAGGTTACACGTTAGACCAACCGTGTAGCAATCTAATATATTTTACCAAGGTAATAAAATAAGTCTCCGTAGACTGGAAGAAATAAATGATCAATAATTAATATGAACAAAAAAATTTAATTTACGATTTGCAAGTTACTTTAACCTGTCCTATGTGTGCCCTTCATATATTAAACGAAGAAGAGGAAGTATATAATCCACAATTCACTGTTTCTTACTCACGCCAATTTTATTGAAAATGCACGAACGTTGATGTAATGATTCAAAGTCGTGTACGGAATATTTATAAATTTTTTTCATACAATATTCAAAGATTTATTAACTCTCTTTTACATGCAGAATATTTTTAATTTATTAGTTGCCCCTTTTATCTATATACTTCCCTCGACGAATGAATATCCTTTGTGTTCTTGAAAAAGTCATCCAGATTAATGATATATTCACAGCGGGGATAGATGTTTTAATTTATAATGGTTATGAACATTCACGCAGAAGGGTAATCTATGGAACTTTTGATACGTTCGTTTATAACCGTAGATAATATAAAATTAAGTAATATTTCAGCATAATGGATTTTGGAAAATATATAGTGTTAAAAATATATACGATTTAAAAAATTTATAAATCACCTTTTATGGTAAAATAATAATTTTAAAATAATATATGCACTTGAAAGAGACATAATAAAGTTTTCAAAATTTCTTATAATTTGTGTTATTATGAATGTATCTTTAAACTTCAAGTGGATTGTAATATAAAAGTTATGAATATAAAAAGAAAAGGTTTACACTTAGTATATAGGATTATGAAAATCAAACCACATTTATATTATTAATTTTGTAATAATAATAATATCTGCAGAATTCGGATTGCATCGAATAATACATAATTATTCATGATTTTGAATTCGAATTACACTAATGCTGTTCAAATTGGAAAGCTCGCACAAACGAACATGTTAATATTGTTAACCTTTTGACAGTTACGTTGATTCGGGCAAATCCAAAGAATTTATATACATGCTCGTAGTTCAAACATTAGCTTAAGTTATTTATTCTATAAGTTTCCATATTGACTGAATTTTCTGAAATCATACAAACACACACATACATAAATTAATCTTATAAACATATTATCATTAATGTAAGAATAATATCTTTTTATTTATATAATAAATAAACCATGCTAAATTAATCAAATTATTTATTTTAATTGTAATACTTCAATAATAGTAATTAAGTAATTGTATAATAGATTTAAATTTATAGTTCTTCAATATCAAGTGTAAATAACTTTGTATACTCAATTGAGATAAAAATGTGTTTTTTCTACTATTAGCTTTTTAGACTATAAAGTTTTGTTTAATTTTAAATAAAAATTGTTATTGATAAAAAATTAATTGAAATAATTAAAACGATTTACATTTAAATAATTAAATTATTGCTTAATTATATAAAGGTACACGAAGGACACGAAAGTGCTTTCTATCTATGAAGTAGTAAGATTTTATAGTAATAGAGAAAAAATATGGAAATTATAATTTTTTTTAAAGCAAAGTATAATAATTTGTATTTCGCACTCCTGAAAATATGCATATATATTGAACGTATACATTTTAGTTTACATGCATTTTCATTTTATTAATTCGCATAATATTATTCAACATTCTTCGCTTTATGCTTTTAGCTTTAAACATTAAAACAGAAAATATAAAAATAAATTAAATATTACGTAGGTCAAACAACTAACTTTCTGTATAATCATTATTTGCTTATTTATTTGAATTACATTCGTTTATTGTTTTGTTAACTTTTTGTAAATATTTACAAATGATTTCAATCAATATCCTAAAATTTTGACAATATAATAATAACAATAACAATACTGTTTTCTAATCTTAAAAATCCATTAAATATTTATCATTGTATTCTGAATTATTGAATTATATGCAAAAGTAACTCTATCTAATTTAAAGAAAATAAAGTGATGTACAACACTTAATAAAAAAAATATAATGATAATTCACGATTTAATAGTTACAACTATTAGATATAAAAATAAAATTAATATAATACAATAATTTCAATCATTCGAGGAAATATACTTTATACATTAATTAGAGAATTCTATATTTTCCTTTTACAATGTTTAAGCAAACGATTTCGGTGCATATTAAGCAAAAACTATACGCTATATATTTCGTCAGTGCTCATAAAGACTTGCTATAGCAACTAGCTATTCGAGAAAAACGAGCATTTATCACACTTTCAAGCAGTGATGAAAAAAAATTACAGTTTTCTTAACAATAAAGTAATATAATCGACGATATAAAAATGCTATTCGATGAGTACACGGATTTCTCCACACTCCATCTGTACATTGCTCGGAGAATCTTAACGCCGGGTGTATAAAATAAACAATTTATGTTATAGCCGGCCTGGGTCCATAGATGGTCGCATAAGTGCCGTGAGAATGCAGGCCAAGAGGGCCATATCGATAAAATTATGTGGGATCTAAATCGTAAATCGATGACGCCAGAAAAGTGGCATAAGTGACGCGCGGACCACTAGCTCTCCTCCAATATACACGTATGTTTAATGCTCAGTTATGAGCAGCGCGTTTTCCCAAGACCCAACGACCGGGCAAAAGCATTTTAGGATGCTCTTATATACCACCTAGTTGCTGCTGGATATTTTTGCCTGCTCGTCCACCGTGAAGGAAATTGAAATTTCGCGGCTAATGCTCTTGTGCTCTGCTTCTAGCCAAAAGCTTAGGCGCACCGCACCTGACACTTGCTGCGGCTTTAGGCAAATGCTGCTTGCTTCTCATTATCCGAAACGAGAAGAAATGGGCATTTAGTATTATGCCTACCATGCCACCTTTGACACCCTGCAAATATACATGGCCAATGTTCTTAAAGTTTTGTCGCCTTTTTTCCCTTCCCTCAAACTATCTGCTTACTTTTACCATATTTTCTCTGCCTATCCTCGGAATTCTTCAATAGCCTAGAATATGCAAATTGAAATCTCGTAGCTCCCAATTAGTGCTAAAAATGTAAATATTCTTTTAACTCTTAAAGTGAAATATTATTTAACGAATCCCTTGAGTATATTAATAAAACATATAAACTTATAATGTTTGCATACTCAAGACATACAAATAATACATTTTTTATACAATTTTTTTTATTTTAATTCTGAAAAATTAGTCTCAAATAATAATTATCAAACGTTTGTAGAATATATACGTAATATATGTATTATACATATGTAATGTTATATATATATATGATATTAAATATTCGAATAATTCATTAATCTTCGTAATACAGATAATTAATGGTTGATACAAAAATTCATGCTTAACGCAGCTATTAATTTTATTATTTTAATGCGAAACATAAATTATTCCAAGAATTCTATGTGATTAAATATCACGTTTTCCAATGGACTTTTAATTCCATGAATTTGTCGCGTAAACTTTCCTCCCCTCACTTCCCCTTCCTTGCCGAAACTGGAGGCGCGACAATATAAACAAAAAGTAATGTATCGATAATAAGCAGAGGACAAAC
>JAPYYT010003791.1:0-11693 GCA_030522565.1 Ceratosolen corneri | reverse complement strand
TATGCACAGATTGATAAATTATTATATGTTAAAAAGAATGCATAAAATAACTATTGAATAAAATGCCGGTAATGTATCTGGGATAAAGCAATCGCAACAATACGTTCGACAGGAACACTATGCTTATTAACACGGACGTATACACGAACACAAATGCAATCAGAAGTGAATACGAACACTTACACAATCACACACACGCAATCAAATATGTATTCATATTCAAATTAATTAAACTCTTTATAAATTTTATAGAGTAATTAAAAATAATTGGTTTTTCTATCAGTCAATATTTTTAAAAACAAATCTTTTAATTGTAATATTTAGTTTATATAATCATTATATGAATATAAATTATATATATTTATTTATTTATTATATAAAAAATAGGGAATGTGTTTAACAATAAAAAATTTTCATATAATATTGAATGCAAGCCATTTGGAATCAAAACAATAAAAAGGCAGTAGAATAAATTAAGTTTCAAATAAATTCCATTGAAAAATAGCATGGAATATTTTTATTATTTATTGAGTTTAAAATTTTTACATTAAGTTTAAAACATAAATTTTATAAAATATTTAACGAATCTTATACAAAATAACATATATTTTATATATAATAAGCTTTTAAAAAATAAAATAAACGAACTATTTCAAAATTTCAAATATATAATCTATGTTCTAAAACTGGCCAATAGGAATTAATCACTTATTTTACAATGAGCAAATTGTTATATGATTTAAAATATGTGTTTGAATATTTATAGGCTTTATTATTGAATGATAATTGATTAATTAATTATATAAAAGAAAACTATATATTAATAACAATAATAAATTAATTATTTTTGATATTTTTAAATAACTAAGTGCAAAAGTAATTATTTATACACATAATATAATACACCTAACATTCTCACATACTTTTCACAGAATACGAGGACACTCGGGAAGCACACATCACATTGCGCAAACGAAAAGATTCGATACTAGAAGAACAAATTCAAGTCGACGATACACTTCAAAACAGGGAAGAGGGGGTTGAGATTACAATAGTTGAAGATATAACGACTATAAAAATAACAAAAGATAAAAAAAATAGGCAAACAGACAAAATAGAAGATGTCAAAGTAGAAGAAGAAGACGATGAACAAATAATACATACCAAAAGACAATTAAAATCAAAAAGACCTAAAATCAACCATGAAGATTTACCTTTAGAGGAGATCGAGGATTTAGAAATTATACAAGATTCGATAATACCTTCTCTGTTGATAAATATTCCAAGTCAACAAAATGAAGCTACTTCAACTAACAGTACAGTTGACCAAGCACCAAGTAAACCGATCAATGAAAAAGCAAAAATTAGTTTCGACTCTTCAATAGCCTTAACTGAAGAATTTCATGAGATTCAAGAAAAAGAAACCCATCGAGTCATTACACAAAAACCAGAAAGTAGAAAGGCTTCACTTTCAATAACATCTATTCAACCATATTCAACTACCGAATTAATAATTCAAAATGAAACTGAACTATTTTCTGATATTTATAAACCTCACTCGGTAAATGCCGCTTCAACAATTTTACCAACTGAAGGAATCATAGTAAGTGAAGTTCATCCTACTGAAGCAAAACCTGCAGATATAAATATTAACAATGACGATATATTTAATAAAATAGACATAACTTTAACGTTACAAGAAGCAAAAATAGTAAGTGAGATGATTATTAATGAACAAGAAGTTTCGTCAGAAAATTGTAAATTACCAAATACAGCACAAGCAGAGAAATCAATCATTCCTCAACAAAGTATTACAATTTTGGAAGTTCAAGAAGAGCATAAAGAAGGAAGCTTCGAACAGATGAAAATTATAAAAAGCAATCCTAAAATCACGCTTAATAAAACTGAATCGATTCAAATAGAAGAAGTTTATTCAGAACTTAAACCGAGTAAATATTATCCCGAGTTAATAGTTCCTACAGAAGCGGCATTAACTTCAATAGTTGAACAAAAGCAACGATTTACAGAAGAAATGCTTGTATCAGAAAAAGAAGGAGAATATGTACCTGACAAATTGCCAGTATTGCAAATTGCTGATATAGAAGTTTCATCAGATAAAGAAGCCATTATAATTTATGAACAATCCATTCAAGAATCTGAAAATACTTATTATCCTGATAGTAAATTAAGTACTTATGAAGCAACACCAAATGTATGTTTATTTGAAAGTATTAATGTGTCGAGCATTAATTTACAACAAGATGAATCCAAATTAACAGTTGAAGATATAAAACAGAGCGAAAAAACAGCTCTTGTTGAGGTAACAGAAGCTAGATCCGGAGCGACAACATTAGAGATAATAACAAGTGATAAGGAACAACTTAGCAATCCTGAACAAATCAAACCTGAAGATGCAGTAACAAAATTAAATATTTTAGCCCATCCAATTGCTATTAAATCTGAAATACTTGCAGAAGAAAATATTACAGATGCATACAATGATAGCGTAGTTACTGGTATAGCGTTACAGCGTCGAGAAATACATGGAGAACTGGTAGTTACGGAAATAAATTTAGCTGAAATGGAAAAACTGCAAGAAGACAATATATACCCTAATATACAACGTGCTCATATGGAGTTTGTAGCTTCAGAAAATTTTCCTATTAATGAACTTAATACCATACTTTCTAAGGTATGTATTACAAAAGTTTTGATAAAAATATGTAATTAACCAATACTTTATTAGTCATTAAATCAATTTAATATTTATAAAATAAATTAATAATTCAATTATAAAATTGATATATTTATACATTATTAAATAAATGCATAATAAAAATCTTCTGAATTAATATTAATCTTCGTTTTATAAAAAAGTTAATATTTTGTTTCAACAATATAAAAATTTGATGGAATAGTTAATATTGCTTATGATAAAATATTCATGAATTGCAACTGTTTATTGAACTTTGCAGATTGAAATTTTAAATATCAATTAAATATTAAAAATATATATGTAATTTGTTACTTAAAACTATTGTAAATTATATTTAGTATTTAATAGAAATTATGATATATAATAAAGTACATCTGTTTATTATTTAATGTATTAACTACGATATTATATAGGATAATAATTGAATTAAGCAAACGTATAATATATATTTGTATTTTAGGAGGAAGATTATAAAACAAAGAATTTGCCAACCATACAAAAAGTTGTTCCTGATATCATAAAAGGACATAAAGTAGCAGAAATGGAGGAGACGTTCATTTCAAATAGTACGGATATATTAAAATCAGAACTAATAAACTCTGAAACAGCTAATCCTAAACAAAGTAGTCTGGATATTGCATTAACAACTGAAATAACTCTTACGGAATTAGAAGCACCATTAACTTTAAATATTACACCTGAGGAGAAAACAGGTGGTATTTCTTTTGAAGAAGAAACATGTATTGAAATTATAGTAACAAATACAGAGAATAAAGAAGAAGTTTTACCTGAAAAAGAGAAACCTCTTAATGCTGAAGCAACAGTTGATTATAATGTTCACAAAGTTGCTTCAACTTTAGAAATTATTAGTGACAGTAGTTTAGGAGATCTCTCAAAAGAAATTACTACCAATATGCTTCCAAAAAGTTCATTAGTACCCTATCAATCTACTCAAATTGAAGAAACACAAGTACACGAAAGTGAAACACCTTTTCCCGATATTGTTCTGCCAAATAAAACAGCTGATATTTCATTTAAAATTGATGAATCACTCTCAATTACTACAATCACAGCATCTGAAAAAGAAAGTAATATAGAAACTTCCGACAGAGTACCACGAAAATCTGCTACTATAAATTTTACTGCTCATTCAGTTGCACAAGCAAATGAAATAATTCCAAACAATAATATTAGCTATTTTGAAGCAAAAGAGACTCCTATAACATCTGCTAAAATTGATCATACATTACTTCATAGTATAATTACATCAGAAGTATCTCCCGCTGATACTGAAACAGCACTCCTTGATTTTATTTCTCATGATGAAAAACAATCAAATATCATTTTCCAAGAACAGACAAGCTTACAAATTTCAGAAACAAATATATCAGAAAAAGAACAAAAATACATGGAAGAGAAAGATATAAATTTACAAACAGCTGAATGTAGTTTTGATAGTCATAAAATAGCAGAATCGTTAGAGATAACTTCAGAAATTAGACCAGAACATTTAATTAGTGAACTGCCAGATTCGGTATTGGCAAAAGAACAACATACTTTATTCGAAACTGTCATTCAGGAAGAAATAACTCCATCATATAAAGAAAAAATATTTACCGAGAAGCCAATAATCTCAAGTAAAGCTAATATAGAAATTGAAGCAAGCATTGGAATATCATCCGTTACTGAAATTACTCCTGATAATAAAGAAGAAAATTTAAAAGATTTTGAAAAACCAAATACAACATTAGCTCAAGTTAATTTTAATGGCCATAAAATTGCTGAAAAAACAGAAATGAATACATATATGTCCTCGGAAATTTTAGAACAGCTGAAACCATCTTTTGCTTCGGCAGTTAAACAACCAATTACTGTGGAAAGTTTAATTAGAGAAGAAATTCAAATTAATGAAACTGAAGAGAAGCTAAAAGACGAAAAAGCTCCAATGAAAGATAATGCAAATACTGAAATTATTACAGAAAAAGGTTTAATTGTATCTTTGATTACATCAGAAGATCAAGAAACTCCATTTAATGTAATAACAATGCCAAATATGAAAGTAGCTAGCAAACAGCTTACTAGTGAATATTTACTTCCAGAAACTACAGAGCATATAGTAAATCAAAGCTTATGCGAATTTAAAAAGGGAGAAGAAATAGTTACCCAAAATGCTTCCAGTAACATTATAAATATTCAAAGTTCAATAGAAACATCAATAATTGAATCACAAATAGATATTTCTGAAAAACAAACTAGTAAATTGGATATTTCAAGAAATGCAGAAATTAAACAAGATATTCAGGAAGGTTTAATTATAATAGAAAATGTACCTCAAGAAACGGAACAATTGCTAGATAAAGTCGAAAAATCTATTACACATCGAGCAAATATAGAGATAAAAGATATTCAATCTCTTGAAATATTAGAAATTACAACTCAAGACAAAGAAGAAACGTTCTTCCCTAAAAAATCAGATGAATATAGTGGAGTCACTAATTTTGTGAAACATGTTCCTCTAGTAGTATCAGAAGTACTGTCGAATGAAATTGAAACAGCTTTACCGAATGTAGATAAACCAAATCATCAAACAGCTGACGACAAATTATTATTACCTAGTCGAGTAATAGCAGAAACTACTGAAATACTAACATCTGTACAAACTGATATTTTAGAAAACGATAAATTCCCACCGGAACAATCTATTAAGGCTACTTCTGAAAAATTATCAGCTTTAATTGTATCTGAAATAGTAGCAGATGAAATTGAAAATAAGTTAGAATACGAAGATAAGCTTGATAAAAAAATAGCACTATTAAATTTAACGAGTCAAGAAACTTTGCAAACAACAGAAGTCTTAGCAATGTCTTCATTAAATACATTAAAAGTAGAAAACATACCACTCAAAGAAACAAGTATAGAAAACGTTGAAGAAACGTTTTCTCTTGAAATTTCGGAAACAATATCAAACGAAAAAGAATCTGGTTTTATAAATTTAGAAAGTCCTATCCAACAAACAGCTCAGTCAACATTGTTTGGAAGAGAAGTTGCTGAGATTTCTGAAATAATGCCAATAATGACTGCAGATAAAATATTAACGGAAGACATTTTGCCAGAAGCTATAGGAAAAATAAAATTAGATACATTACAACCTTTAGAAATATCTGAAACTATATCAGATGAATTAGAAGAGCACTTATCTAGTAATATAACTCCTGATACCAAAACAGCAAAAATTAATATCTCGGGTAGAGAAATAGCTGAAACAATTGAAATATCTGCAAATAATAGTACTGACAAATTGTTAAACTTGGAAATTCCAAGCAATTACATTCAAAAGACATCTATTGATACTTTAATTGCACCTATAACTACACAAACGACTTCCAACGATTCCGAAGAAAATATATCAACTATTGCCTCATCAGATTTTGCTACAGTAGAAGCAAAGGTTATTAGTAGTAATGCAATTCAAACTCTTGAAATTACAACTGACGATATTTTAGAGGAATTGCAAAAAAATGTAATGCCAAAAGAAAGAAAAGGAATAGAGGAAGTGAAAACGATACTGCCGTTAGCAGTTCACCAAGTTATCTCAAACGAATCAGAAAACTTATTAGAAGCATCTAAAATTCCAAAAACTGAAATGGCGAGTCTATATTTAGAAGGAAGAGAAATAGTTGAAAATTTCGAAACTGTAAGTTTGGGTAGTGTAAAAGACTTAGAAAAGCTAGTGTTACCCGATAAAAGCAAATGTAAAGAAAACATTGAAGGTTTACCTCTTGCCGTAGTTATGGAATCCACTTGGAATGAAAATGAAACTAATATATCTGATACAAAACAACCCAGTGAGCAAAATGCAATTGGTGAAATAAGCGGTAATGAGGTCGTTGAAATATTTGAAACAGTTCCATTATATAATTTGAAAAAAATTCAGCCTAAATTAGTCGAAGAGCAGACAAGTATACCACAAATAGATTCTTTAAGTGCTGTACTTACCTCTGAGACAATTCATAATGAATTAGAAGGAGATTTAAATGAAACAAGAATACCAAATTTTTCAACTGCGCATTCTCAAGTTTTAGGAATTGAAACCACTGAAATAACTGAAGTTGTAACAGCTTCTAATATAGATAAATTAAAAGAATATAATTCACCAATTGCACAAGAAGCTTTACTAGATCTCGGAGAAATGATGCCAATAAGAGTAAGTGAAACAATTCCTAATGAACTAGAATCTGTAATATCAATCAATGAAATATCGACAGCTTCGGCTACTGAAATATTAAAACAACAAGCTGTATTAGAAACAACAGAAGTAATAACTGTAACAAATGTTCAAGAACTACCAGACGCAGTTACCCCTAAAACACAAATTTCCGAAGAAAAATCAGATATACATTCACCATTAATTACTTTAGAAATACAAGCTAATGAAAATAGTACATCAATAAAAAGTAATAAAATTCCAGAAAAAATAAGTGCTGAAGTAAATATTACAACAAAAGATGCTGCACAAAATTTCGAGGTTCTGCCAATAACACATATCCAAGATTATAAAGTATCTGAAATATTAGAAACACAACATGGTACACCGAAATTAGACACATTAAGTCATCTATATGTTTCACAAACTATACCAACAGATACCGAAATTGATTTTCTTCATAAAAATAAACCTAATGAAGAATTCGCTAATTTCAATATAGTGAGTCAGGATATTCCTGAAATTTCTGAAACTGTGGCTTTAACAAGTATTGAAAGTTTAAACAATGATCTACCAGAGAAACAGCAAGGTATACAACAAATTGATACGCACACTTCAATTATAATAAGCGCAACAACGTTTAATGAACAAGAAAAATATTTGCATAACACAGAAATCCCTAAAGAGGAACAAGCTAATATCAATTTACATAACTATCAAGCTACACAAGTGTCGGAAGTAATACCATCAATTGATACAGAAGATTTATTAATAACTAAGTTACCTGAACGTCAACCGATTGATACTAATATACAGCAATTATTACCTATAACTATCTCCGAAACATTATTAAACGAAAAAGAAAAAGAATTGCCTGATTCAAAACCATTAAATAAAAGAGTAGTTGAAACTAATTTTGAAGGACAGCAAGTAGCTCAAATAACGCATGTAACACCTGAATCTAGTGTAAGATTACTTCCTGAAAATGTGGTCTCTGAACAACAACAGGCAATAGAACACATAAATTTGTTCCAGTCATTAACACAGACAGAAGCATTAATAAACGAAGAAGAAATATCATTAAAAGACGTTGAAATACCTTCACATAAAATAGCTTCAGTTACTTTACGGAGTGATGAAATTGCAGAAACTACAGAAATTATACCAGTTTCAAATGTTGAAATATTAGCTGAACCTATAATTAAAGCATCGGAAATGCAAAAAATTGAAGGAACAACTGTAGAAAAACATTTAGAAACTACATCGGTAATTGAAATAACATGCGCTGAAAAGGAAAAATCCATAAATGTAGAAAATACTACAAAACAATATCATGCCGATATTACATTAGATGGACAAACAGCGCTACAAGTATCAGAAACTATACCATCAATATCTACAAAAATAATTCAAACAGAAGTATTACCTGAAAAAAGTTTTGTTCAATCTGATCAAATCCCATTTGAAAGCATACAGACTGCTCAAATCATCATACAAGAGAGTGAAAAATATTTTGATATTGAAAGAAAATTATCTACTGCACATGCTGAAATTGCATATAAAACATCAGAAGGATTCGAAATATCAGAAGTTTTTGCAACCCAAGATAAACCCACTGAAATTAAAACAACGCTTGATAAACAAGTAACAGCTGGAATTGAATTCACAAAGACACATGTAGCAGTTAATACAAACACACTATCAGAATCATCAATAACAGAATTTACACTTAGTCAACCTACAAGTAAAACAGCAAAAAATATTAAAGACATACAACACAGTATTACAGTATCAGAATTAAACGCAGGTGAAAACGAAACAAACATATCCGAACATCCCTTACCATTCCCAAAGAAAGCCGAAATAACATTAGAAGTGGACCGTTTAAAGTTTGTTGGTAAGTATATAAAACGAAAACTGATATATGTATATATATATATATATGTATATATTGGACAGAAAATTATTTCAATAATAAAAATTGAACATTTATAAAACAATAAATTTAATAAATTAAATAATTCTGGGTAAATTATGTATTTATTTTGACAAAATATTAATACATAGAATATCAATTGCTTCATAAATATTTTTTTAATTTCGAACTTTATCATTTTATATATTGACATTGTTTATAATCTATAATATTCCATCTATCTATTATAGTGTAATATAACGATTTATTATTGTATTGAATCGATACATATTTAAATAAAAATAATGTTTTATAGTATTTGATATTGGTTATTTTTTTAATTATATTATTATTATTATTTATTAATTATTTTTATTTATTGTTTAGTTACTTAAATTAATTTGATACTAATTGATAAAAAGTGGATCATCGATAATTAATTTCATAGATAAGCAAATTAGCCCTAATTTAAGAAATGAATGCACAAAACTACTTAGTCTTCATAAAGGAAAATGTAAAAAATAAATGATTACTAGAAAAAAATTTATGAAAAGATTAATTCTGTAATATTTTAATTTTAGTACACAATATTTCTTCAATAACATAAAAACTTCTTATAGTTAATATGATAACGTTTATAGCGTTATAATTTTATAAAATTGATTGCTCACGCACCAAAGTTCACGTTGTCAGAGAGACAAATTTGTAGAAGTTCTTAATTATGTATCGACGCATCCAATTCAAACAACAAAAAGACTTAGAAGTTATTTTATTTAATATAAATATATTGACAACCAATTTTAAATATTTATAAGGAATAAGAATTATTATTATAAAATAATAGTCTTGATAATATTAGTATTATTATTATTATTATTGGTAAAAATCATTTTTAAAAAATTATTTTAGATTAAGAGCTTACAGGTCGTTAATTATATATACGTTTGATATTTCAATGAATTTATAAAATTATAGTTAATTTATATTGAAAATTTATAAATTATTTTACAAGACTTATAAATAATTTTTTATTTTTAAATTAGCTCATTAATGAATTTTTTGTTATTTAAAAATATTTTTTATATAAACGTATATAAAAATTCATGGTAGTGTGTTGGCATGTCTATTAATAAGACGCAGTTAAACTCTATACATTAAATAATAAAATAATACTTACTTTGATGTACATAGATCAAAATAATGAAACAGTCATACATAACAATTTTCATTTAATATGAAAAATATATTTAAAATTATTTGGAATAATTGATATATTGAACGGTAAATATACGAATAGTATATGCAACAATACATAAATGTCCTATGTTATTAGAATGCTCTCTATATAAAATTTTATTCTGAAAATACGTGTAAATAATTTATGATATCATCTCTTATTAAAAAATTTTCATCTAATCGTAGATGCAAAATGAACTAATAATTTTTTTAAATTTAAATAAAATACTTTCATAACTAATAAATATTGATTTAAAAACTATTGTATTAAGCAAAAACATATTTTACTTAATCATTTTTATATTTATATATTAAATGATATCATTCAACCGATACAACTAGTTACATTTCTTATAGGATTTAATTATATACGGAAAGTTGTAAAAAGTTTCAATTTTACACAATTACTTTAAGTTGAATGTGATTTATAATATAGTTAAATATATAATATAATTCAGTAAAAAATAAGAAGCTAAGAGGACCATTTAGATATTAGATAAAATTAATACGTCCACAAAAACTTAATGCATAAAAAAATGATGCCACATTTTACATCCATGTATAATTTCTCAAAGATATTTACTATATTTTATTTGGTATTCATTAAAAACATAATAAATAATTACAAATCACTACAATCCATTATTCCAATATAAACTATAATTTATTTATATTATCAAAAACACGTATAGTATTTAAAATTTGAATAGAAAAGGTAAGTTTAAAACATTTACAAAAGAAACAAAAGAAACAAAACAAAAATACGCTCAATAAATTATTATCATACACAAAATATTTACAGATAAAAACAACCAATATTGCTTAAAAATAAATTACAATATCACATCAAATAATCATGAAATAAAACACCTAAAACTATTGAGTACAATATCCAATTACACTAATTCTCTAACATTTCAGAAACAACAGAAGCATCAGTGCAACAACACAAAATCACAAAAACACAAATCAAACAAAAACATCCAATGAAACAACAAATTAGTACAGAATCTGACTCAGAAGTGATCGAAGAATATACAACTAAGTTCAGAAGAGGTAGTAATGATGATAACACAGCGATCAAAACTAAGAAAACAATTATAAAAAAGAAAAAACCAACTAACGAGGGAGTAGTCGTTATAGAAGAAGAAATAGATAATGTAAAATCGACTTTGCCTTCTATACCCAAAAAACAATTCATGACAATTGAAGAAGTTACGTCAAACACAGATATCGAAGAAATAACACCTACAATAATTCAAGAAAAAGAAGATACCTCAGAAAATGAATATGACAAATTTAAAGAAGTAAAAAACAAAGTAACCATTACAGAAGATATAACACTAAAATCAAATAATAAAAAGATAACAACGAAACAAGTAATTAATCAGGATAATATAAGTAGCATCATTACACAAACAAAAACTGATGAACAAGAAGATAAAGAAGAAACAGGCTCGGATGGAAAGCCAAAGAAAACAACTAAGAAACGAGTAACTAAACGTCAGGGTTCAAAACAGATTGTGAAAGAAACCATTACGGTGGAGGAAGAGGGAAAGAAACCAGTTGTAATTGAGCAGGAAATTCCCGAAGAGGAGGTTCTTTCGGAGGAAACTATTACA